>JAVMKO010000005.1:38106132-38403632 GCA_032164245.1 Sternotherus odoratus | reverse complement strand
CCTGTGAATTACCTCATGAGTGACAAAAAGAGGGCTGGTTCCCTACAGTATAACAGAGCCTGAATATTTAGAATTGCATTTGAGCAATTGAGTATGCAAAATTGCACACTTATAATTTGTTCACACCACGTTTGCAAGTGCATAAGTGACAATGGTAGCTTCTGGGTCAACCGGCTACACAGTTACCATGAATGTTCATGTAATCATGAGGACTACTGCACAAATGATGCATACAGATCTGTCTAATAATGGCCTAGCTAGCTACTACGTGATCGTTTCTCAGAAAAATAAATTATTAACCTATTCATTATTATAGGTAATCAATATGCTCTGGTCCTGATTCATGAAGAGACTAAGTGCATGCTTAGGTACTTTGCTAATCTCAGTGGGAGACATGTTTAAAGTTTGGCACGTGCTTTGTTGAATTCAGACCTCTAGGCTTTTGCAAGCAGTGTGAATGATGGCCTAGCCACAAGGTGCAAGATGCTTACCGCATAAATAGGACCCTGTAGTTGACAGGTGCCATCAATAAGTAGAAGATGGCTTCTAATTAAAGCCACAGAAAAAAAGGGACAGTCACAAATAAATGTATTTTATTGCTGGGGGTCAGCTTAGTAATAGAAAGTGTTGATGCCAGAGATCATTTATGTGGAGTGTGTAAATGTGTTTAAATTACATTGGCCTGCCCTTAATGATTGTACCAGAACACTATGTCCATGAGGCAAGAGAAAGAGAGGCCTTATTTATGGAGAGGCAGCGAATTGTTGCAATGGCTTCTGCAGTGTGTACTGGGAGAAATAAAAACATTGACTCATTTTCAATGTACTGTTGTGCTGAACCGTGTGGTTATTTACAGAATCATGGTTCAAAGCTGATTTTGTAAACAGTCCACTATTTTAAGGACTAGAAATCAACAATAATTGTTAATGGATAGTTTCTTAGTCTCTTGGCACATTATTATCTGGCTTTCAGTTTTCTTATTCAGATCAGCTTGGGTAGTTGAGTCTTTTAATCAGTTCAATAATTATCCCCTAATTGTTATATAGTCCATCCAATTATAATGCCTTACAATCATAAACTTATCCTCACCAAACCCCTGTAGAGAGTGCACTCAAGGGGGGATGGGAACAGAACCATAGAGAGGTTAAGGTCGGTGTTCTGAAATGTGGACACTTAAAGTTAAGCATCAAGGGTCAATTTTTACAATGCATGGAATTGTTTTAGAAACGTAAGAACTTGTCTACCTGGTGGGCTAATGCACTCTACAGTGGTGTGACTTCTAAAGCACACTAATGTGTGGCACATTAATTTGGTCTGTGTAGTGCGCACCAGCAGAGTTTAAAAGTTCCCTAGTCCAGTTTAATATAGTTCTGTTTCAGACATTGAAGCACACCAGCAGGATCTACACAGGCCTATTGATGTACGACACACCAGAACATTTTAGAAAGTTTTTTTTAAAGCTGTCATCTGTCCAAGTTAATTGATAGTCTTAACATTTAAAATAACAAATTCTGTTTCCAAAGTCTTGGTAATATATTCTTTGGTTGTCCTATTCTCTGAGGTAGCTGAACCCCGCTCTTCATGCAAGTGGGTCAGAAAATAGCCTGCTTATTTAACACACTGTCTTGATTTTCCTTTGGTCGGACAGTTAGCACTAGGGCTGGCTCAGCAAGCTCCGGGAAAATCTATACACTGACACTTGGCAAGATAGGTCATGCAGGCCCTCAATGCAATGGGCAGCCCAATCCTCAGGTGAACTTTTAGTTGTATCACATAAACAGTGCAGATTCGTGCTAGGATAGCAGAAGTGGGAGGACACTGGCTACAACTGATTTTTTTAACTGATATTTTTGGGCTGTGAAACTCAGTGATGTTTTAACCTTTAAAAAAAGGAAAAGACTTGAAAGCATTAACTAATCTGAGGGTCAGTGTAGTCAGAGGCTATTTGGGCACTTTAGTACAGTTGGGATCCTGCAGTGAGGAGTAGAGTACTACACAGATCAGCTCAGAGAAAGAACTGTCAATCAAGATCATGGTCATAAATATCTCAAGCCTACCAAAGATTAGGACTGATGTACCTGAAGGGCTGCTCCTCTCTCTCTCTCTACAGCCATGGCCATCCCTGACAGCTGAGCTCTTCCAGATCATAACAAGGGCAAGATTGAGAGCTGGAGATAGGCCTTTCTCAGGTGTGCCACTCCCTTGCTGAAGAGATGAGGATAACCATGAACCGTACCACTTTCCAACCCAAATCTTCTTGAGCCCTGGCTTTCCCTTGACAATAGAATGAATGCGTCCCCTGCCCCATATCCCCATTTCACCCCTTGTTTCCCTGGGACTAAGAAAAGGGAACCATGAACACCACGCCACCTCTTTATTTTCTTGTAAGGCTGTGGCATTCTGTTCATGACACCCAGAACTGTGAGCCACTGTTACTCCTCCAAGTGAGAGCTTTGCTGGAGATTTGGGCTGTGTCAATTCCCTATCACACCCAGCTGTCTGCCTCACCAACCAATGCCTCAAGACTCTTTTAGTGTAAACCTTGCTTTGCAAGTAACAGTCAGTGAATCCCAGTTCCTGAGTTCCCTGGGGATGTCTCTCTGTAGAGTCCAGTATCTATGTGACACTCACAGACATTAAGTTCACTGCATCCAAAGAGATAGTGCGCACATCAGCGTGTGAGATTAGCCGAAACCTCTCACTGCACTTGAATACACTGCACTGAGAAGATTTTGCAATAAAACCAGAATAAGTTTATTAGCAAAGAACAGATTTAAGCGATACTAAACAAGAGAGAAGGACAGGTATGATTACAAACAAAATAAAGCATGCTTTCTAGCATCTAACGCTTAACGGATTAGATCTTTGTCTCAGCCAATTTCTCATTTATAGGCAGTTCCCAGAGACGTCTGCTCCCATGGTTGAAGGATCCACCTTTCATGGAGTTCGAGAGTTCTGGCCTCTTTTGTCTCTTAAATGATGGGTAACTAGGATGAGTAATATAAGGGGAGCAGAAAGACAAAGTCCATTGTCTCTTCCACAAGAGCCAGGTAGGATTATTGGGGTGCCTGCTCTGCCCTCTGGTGTGCTCACTCAGCTGCCACATATTAGCCTGATGGCTTTGATTACCTTATATGTAAATGTACTTTCATTGTCCTCTGCCTATAGACAAGCCGGTCAGACAAGGAAATCCACATTCCTGTGTCAAAGGTAGGCTGGGTTTGTGCACTGTGTAACAAATACATTTTAAGAACATATTTCTGGCGCACACACACACCAACCACTCTCTGCACACAATCTGTACATACATCATGCAATGATGTTACAGTTTACATATGATACCGTACACAACACCTTTTAGATGTGTATTATGACAACCGTACGTTAGGGGTAATGAGTGTTTAGGCCTGATGCGAGTTACAGTAGAGTGGGTCCTCTGCCAGTGGGTATTGAGGAGCTCCCAGGGTCACAAAAGAACTCTGATTTTACAGTGATGAGCTTCAAGGGCATCTATGGAAGTGAAGTACTCAATCCCCACAATTTAATAATGGAGTTTGGGGGCCTATCTCCATAATAGTCCTTTGAAAATCGCCGCCTAAGTAGCCAGAGAGATTTGTTTATGAACCCTAGTCCTGACCTCTGTGGTCCAAACCACTCTTGCCATACTTCTCCTCCCTATATCTCTCCCAACCTATCTCATTTCTGATCTGGAGTGTCCCTTGCTGTTTCAGTTCCTCTCTTGTGGAAATACTGCGAATTGTGACCATTCTACATGATGGTTTTATAATCTGTGTGCAACTCCGTCACAGCCTATGCTAAAGCAGCAAAAGTCATTTCTCTTGTAATGAGCTGGGTCTGAGCCAACACCCTGGACTTGAACACTTCAAAGTTGGGTGGATGTTTGGCACCAGATCCAGGCCCAAACTTCCCAACTAGCTCCTCTCTCTACACGTGGCCCAACCAAACCACTGGATCCAAACACACCTAAATATGGGGGAAAGTCTGGATCTGGGTCTGCTCTCTGCAGCTCAGCCCCATCTCTATGTGTAGCAGATGGACTGGTTTGGATAAATTAGTTAAAGAGGATTTAATGTCTCAGGGCTTGGCAGTCCTACTTCAGATGCAGTCTAGGTGCTACAGTCTGGTGCAAAACATGCCAAAGTCAACACAAAGACTTCCATTGACTTCAGCAGGCTTTGGGTCAAGCCCCTAATGACTCTGGGCGAGTGAAGCTTTATGGATTATTCAAGAACAAATGTGAACCTTCATGCAGTAAATCTTTTCCGAGGTCTGGCAGTGCTCAGATTGTCTCTGTGTCCTGCAGAGGAGCTGAAATTCTCCAAGAAGGGCTGTTATAAAATGTCACACCTGTTTTAAATTTGCCAGGCCCCAGAACTTTAGGCTGTTTGGATATGGGCTAAAATGAATATATGAGAAGTCTGAACTTTGCCCATCACTGTCATTATCACAGCTGGCACCGGCTGGCCTCCTTTTTGCTTGCAATCTCAGCCCAAAAGTCAAAGCCAGAAAGGGCCATGCAGGCTGAGCTCCCCTCTCACCCCTCAAAGTCAGACGGAGGCATACTGGTGAGTCTGCCGTTGTGGGGCAGTTCTTGGGGTACTAGGGAGAGTTAGTCTTTGAGTCTGAACCTATTCAGAGCTTTCAGGGATGCTGCAATTGACTTAAAAATTGGAAAATGTCCTAAAAGCAAGCTGTTGTTAACGTTTAGCAAAACTCAGTGTGACCGATACTGCAATGACATACAGTATCTCTGGGGATCCTATTGTACTAAATTTATGTATCACTACAGACCAGGGATTGTATGCAAATCCAGGGTGGGGGTTTACCAAGAATAGATCGTCTTGTGTCCATTTGGTTCAGATGGTAGAACTGTCCAATTTGGCTGTACATTAAATATACATGCCAGGCACTTTGTGACTCATATTACAAAGGTGGGGAACATGTAAGGAATTTTTCTCTTTCCAGTGTTGGAAATGGCACAGTGATGAGTCCAAAGAAGTTTTTGTATACACTGGTGCTGGTTCCAATTATCTATATATATAAAAGTCAAATGGTGTATGCGTGTATGTACGTTCCCTTACTCCTTCCACACCATTTGAGCTAGAGACTTGAAATTTGGTACAGTTATAGGCTTTAGGGTCCTAATCAGGGTAAGAATCGAAATTTTTTCAAATCTCACCTCTTACACCCCATGGGGTGAAATTCTTTAAAGCCCATTAACATCAGCTGGGCAGCAGCTTAACAGCTGCTGTTCTATGTGACATAGATATGATGTACTAATACCCCCCTCCAACGGACCCTGCACTCGCTCATCTCTCTGCCCCCTCCCCCACTCCAACAGCCCCCCCACTCGCTCAGTTCTATCCCCCCTCCAACGGCCCCCGCACTCACTCAGCTCTCTCCCCCCACCCCCCTCCCACTCCAACGCCCCCCCCCCCACTTGCTCAGCTCTCTCTCCCCTCAGGTAAGAATAAAAAATTTATAAAATCTCACCCCCCTCACCCCCTTCAATGGCCCCCACACTCACTCAGCTCTTTCCCCCCTCCCCCCTCCAATGGACCCCGCACTCACTCAGCTCTCTCCCCCCTCCCCCGCTCCAACGGCCCCCTCACTCACTCAGCTCTCTCCCCCCTCAGGTAAGAATCGAAAATTTTTAAAAATCTCACCCCCTCCCCGACTCCAACGGCCCCCCCACTCGCTCAGCTCTCTCCCCCTCCTCCCTCCAATGGACCCCGCACTCGCTCAGCTCTCTCCCCCCTCCCCCCCTCCAACGGACCCGAGCAACGCCGGGTATTTTTGCTAGTTTGATATATTTGGGAGTCCTGTTTTTATCTGGAGAATCACAATGTAAGTGTTGCAGGGTACTCGGATTCCCATAGAAACGAGGCACACACATAGCTTCTAAATAAAAGTGGTGAGTTTATTGAAGGCAGACAGTGACACACCCGCAACAGGGGCTCCCTTCATTGGCCGGGGTGGCCCCTCCGCGGTTGCCGTCGCCTCGCCTTGCACCTGTGAAAGGGGGGAGAGCAGACACAGATTACAAAGAGCGGTCCCTGCCTCCCATCAGAGGGAGGCAATGGTGTTGTTCCCACAGGTCACAGCACCCAGCGTTTCATCTCCGCTGTGCCAGTACGGGGGGTAGAAGGTTAACCTATTCAAGCAAGGGGGAAAGGAAGAACAAGGTGGGCAGCCGACAGTTCACCTTGGCGTGGGCCAGCCAGGGGTGTGTGGTCGTACCCGCCTCCAGAGAGCCTGGCCCGGGCGCAACAAGTCGGACCAGGTTCTGTGCGGTGTCTATCTCCCCTGGCAACTGATGTAACCGAATCCACAAGCAGACCATGAGCGGGGTCTGCAAGGCCAACCTTTGGTAAGGAGTATGCGGGCTATTGGTGTACAAGTAGATCCTGGGGTGTGTGGGGTCTACATCCAGGACCGACGTTGCTGCACGGAGCTCGGCCCACTGTCTCGAGCTCCCTGTTCCCCAACTCAGCATAACTTCTTCAGCAAAGAGGCCATACTGCATCTCCACTTGTTGCTCCCGCAGGACGTCAATGCCCAGAATGTACTCACCGATGGGTGCCGCTAACACCGTTGCTTGCAAGGGCGGAACCTTACCCAGGGTGAGTGTGACAGTCATGGTGAACGCCTGGGTCTCCGAGCCACTCAGGCCCCGCACCATCGTTGAGCGCCCCACCGCCTGCATCTTGGAGCTCACCAACGCGGATTCCAACTGCATGAGGGTGGAAGCTGGTTCACTAACGTGCCCGTCTGCCGCCATGACCACCGCGAGGAGGGGGGGCTTCAGCTCATCCGGGGCCAACCGGAGGAAGGTCGCCTTTATGGACTTCTGAACTGGGCTATCATTAGGTCCATCCACCCCCTCCAAAGGAGACCGCCCACATCATCCCCAACTGCCGGAGAGTTCCCACACCTTCGGTAATCGTCCTCCAGAGCCGGGGCTGCGCTTCTAACTCCCCTGTGGAGGGATAGGCTGCCTCCACAGCCCCCGCCAGCCACCGATAGAGAGAGGGGGCTTCTATTTCACCCCCCAGCCCATCCTTCGGATGGGGGGGGTTTGCCAGCTGCGAGCGCACCTGAGAGTCTTGGGAAAGCACTCCCAGTTGCTGCAGCTCCGATCGAAGGAGAAGGACCGTGTTGCCCGCACTTCCCCACACTCGGACCAGCCAACTCAATAACCCCTCCCCCGGCTCCTGGCAGAAAGTCTTCACAATCTCCTGTAACTCACTCATTTTGAAGGTGCGTACAACCTCAGGCTGCAGTGCACCACCCTGCGCTCGCAACTCTCGCACCAGGCGTGCCTGTAGGGCGGGGGCAGCCTCCTCGCTCTCCGAGGCTGAGGAGAAGCTCCAAATGTTGCCATCCCAGGTCTCAGGGTCCCATGAAGGGACTGCCGTAACTACCCTGACCTGGGCAACCGTAACGGGCTTTTGCCCCTGCCTCACCCAGCATTTGTTAGCAATACATGCTACCAGTACCTCACAATGGCACGTGAGGGCTTGAGCCCTCTCCGCCTGCGAGGTTGCCACCTCCTGTGCTACCGCCCGCACCTCTGCCTGCAAGAAACAATCTTGCGTTTTACCTTCTACAAGCCTCTGCAATCGTAGAAGTTCATTGTCCTGGGCCCGGAGTGCGGTTAAAAACAGCCACGCCAACTCACCCATAGCGCGTTGCTCCGTCCCAGACCGCCTGCTGACCCGCAGCTGGTGCAGCCCTGCTACGAGCTGCGCCAGGGTGACCCCAGTGACCTGTTGAGATTCAGGCCAATCAGCCGGGGCTGCCCAGCCGGCAACTACCCACGCAACCGGCCCCGCATCGTTCCATCAGGGGCCATCCTGGTATGCGCTGCAGGGACAGCGACACCTTCCCTGCTTCCCCAGCCTTTGGCCACAGGGGCATCGTTTCACGGGACCCTGCTCGCTGTGCCAAATGTTGCAGGGTACTCGGAATCCCGTAGAAACGAGGCACACACATAGCTGGTAAATAAAAGTGGTGAGCTTATTGAAGGCAAACAGTGACACACCCGCAACGGGGGCTCCCTTCGTTGCTGCCACTGAGACGGGGAAAGCCCGATGCATCGGAGCAATGCTCAGGGCGAAGCCCAATATGCAGGGGCACACAGACATAGAAATACCCATGCACATTTACATCTCATGCATACCTCATGAATAGCTAATGGCTTGTTTTGCTTCATTAGTATCACACAATTCTAGCAGGCAGTTAGGACTGGGGAGCTCTGGTATGCAAGAGAGAGCGCTGGTATGCAATAGCAGTGTGTTGACCAATAATACCCTTTCCCTGGTGTCAAGGGGGGAGAGCGTTCCTATATGCATAACGTTACAAAATCTTCACGCACCCTACAGTAAGGAACCAGATTTGGGATTTTCAAAGGGACCTAATATAGTTAGGCACCTAAATCCCCCTCACTTTCAATTGGAGTTAGGTGCCTAACCCAGTTAGGCATCCAGCCTGAGGAAATAGCCAAAGGCATCACTGTAAACATTAAGAGAATCTGTTGCTCTGTCAGTGCATGTGTAGTGCATTCCCAGCTAGGGGACAGAAGACCACTATATAGAAACCTACAGCGAGGAGACAGGAAGAAACAGGATGACCAATGTCTGCTCTGTAGGGTGTTCATCATAGGAGATGGGATCAGCTGACCCTAGGAGATGATGGTTCCTGTGCAGTGGTCCAGAGGAAGGTAACTCTTCCTAAATCCTTGCCAATACAAGGTGGGGAAAATTTCTGAATGTGTTTAATGGGAGATTGTGTTGCTCTTCATTAAAAAGCAGAAGTCACAGGATGTGCAATTGGCTAGCTGCTATGCTACCGTTCAAACAAACAGGAGTGGATTCTGTTTGACATTTCATGCAAACAGGCTCTGCTGTTTGTACTGTAATAAAGCTCTTGAGCACTTTTCCAAAATGCAGATTTTCTTTGATATGTTCACCTTTTACTGGTATTGCACAATCACGAACAGTCCTGGTAGCTCCAAACAGAACACTTCTGCTGTCTGCATTAGTCACCGTCCACTCTAGCAGTCCATGGATTTCCATGATGTGTTCATGGACAATGGCAGTGATAGGTTGAGCTGAGCAAATCATTGGGGGATTTTTTTGGTTTTGTGGCCATAATGAAAAATTGGACAAAGCTTCATTTCAAAGTTGAGCTGAAATGGAAAGTTTGATTTTTCTCACTGAAATGAAAAACCAAAATAACATTTTGTTTGTTGTGAAATGAATATTTGTTCCATTTTCCTGGCAGTTTTACCTTTTTTTTTTTAACATAAATCTAGCTACATTTCTAAATGAAATGTTGCTTTGAAATGGAACATGATAAATGTGTCATTCCAAAAATGTTGAAATGAACCATTTAGATGTTTTGGAGAAATGTTCAGTTTTTTCCAGTTGAAACTATTCACTGAATTTACCAGGAGCTTGCCACCGCTCACTCCTCCTCCCCTCCCCCCCGCCCCATTGAATTTTTGGCACATAAGCTACTTATCCAAAAAACTTTGCCCACCTGTAATATCTGGCACTGTGGTAATCAACAGTACAAGAATTAAAACATACTGTCATTAAGCTGTTGGTTTACCTTTCATTCTGTAATGGGATATGTCATAAGTATAAAGAAGCCTAGAATTTCTGCTTACCTAAGGGGTTAAGAAGCTAAAAGAAACCTGGTTGGCACCTGACCAACAGAACCAATGGGGACCAAGGATGCTTTCAAGCCTGGGGGGAGGGCAAGTCTTCTGTTTTTATTCTCATTCGCTCTGAGCTGTCAGGTGAATCAGACAATTTTCTTCTCTCCATCTCTATAACTGTTCTAAACAGCAACAGTAAGTTAGCCAGGCAAGGCTGTATTTTTGTATTTGTGTTTTCTCACTTGTGAATTCATGAGCTCGGG
Organism: Sternotherus odoratus; assembly: GCA_032164245.1. Lineage (NCBI taxonomy): Eukaryota > Metazoa > Chordata > Testudines > Kinosternidae > Sternotherus > Sternotherus odoratus. The sequence goes on along the minus strand of JAVMKO010000005.1, from coordinate 38,393,684 downwards.
GGCGGGATGAAAATGGCCGGCGGGCCAGATGTGGCCCGCGGGCCGTAGTTTGCCCACCCCTGCTCTAAGGACATATTAGAAAAGTATTGAAATGGTAAACAGGGCCATTCCTTCTAGATAGTTATCAAAGCCATGTTAAGAGGACTAAATTCTTTAAAATGTATGCATGTATTAGAGAATCAAGAGCTAGATACTACATGTATTTGTCTATGTTTACCTATATCTTGTTAGAAGTTTAACAGTGTAACCAGATTAGTTTGTAGATGCTAATTACCTTTCATCTCTTAATTGCCTTAAATATGTATGAATCTGTATTCAGTTAACCTTAAGATCAAAGATGTAAGACCATGTGAATAATATCATTAATTTCCTGCAGGATAGGTATCTGTGCTATAATGAAGAATCAGTTAATTGCCTTTTGTGAAGGAGCATAACTAGTGTGCCTGTGTATGCATAGGAAATAGCAGATTAGCTTCAAAGCAAAGAGCTACATTACCTATTCTTCTCAGGAGGAGATCCTGCTGTGACAAGAGGCTTCGCAGCTGCTTGGGAACTATAAAAGAAGGTCTTGGGCCTGATCCTTTTTATCTCAGATCTGCTTAAACTTTATCAGAGGAAGTTCAAGTTGGAAGACTGAGGTCTCCAGGTCTATTCTGGATTATCCCTGCAAATTCTCATGGAAGAATTTAAACAAACTCTGCACATGGACTGCCTGTTGAACTGATTCTGGAAGGACTTTTATAAATCAGCAGCGTCACCGTCTCCACTATGAAACTAACCTGAGAACTTTATTCATATCTGTGTGTATAATGATTGTTTAACCACAGTAACTCTTTATTTTAGATTTAGTTAATAAGAATTGGCTGTAAGCATGTCTTTGGGCAAGATTTGAAGTGCTCATTGCCCTGGTGGATAATGTGTCTGATCCCTCGGGATTGGTAGAACTTTATATATGGTGAATAAGGTTTAAATAACCCTCTGCATGTAGCAAAGGTGGCCAACCTGAGCCTGAGAAGGAGTCAGAATTTACCAATGTACTCTGAATTGTTCCCTGGGCTTTTCAGCGGAGGAAAGTATTAGCATTGGAGTTATTGAACGGGCTAAAAGGCAGTGTATCATCCCTCACGATGTGCCGCAGGCTTATTGGATATGACTGTCAGCAAGAAGTGTGGTAAAATCCAGGTCATGCTAGCAGACAGGCAGTGTACTGCTGTGGATAAAGCACTGCTCTGGAGTTGGGAAATTGGATTCTAGTTCCAGCCCTGCCACTGACCTGGCTGAATTTAGGCAAGTCCCTTCATATTTCTGTTGCTCATTTTCTCCATCTGTGTTTGCTTCCTGTGTGAAGTGCTTTGAAATCTACAGATCAAGAGATTCCAGTATTTAGTTTGTGTGCTTGGCCTCAAAGCAAAGGGCTGTCTATTTTCCATCAATAGGAGCAGCAAGCATATTTATTAGGGGAATTCTTCTATCCCTTCCTTCAAAGGCCAGGACTTCTAAATTATCAAACTAAGATGTTATCTGTCAGCAATAATATGACAGGAGCTGTGGTTAGAGTAGAAGCATTCCTGCCTGAGGGGTAATATGACCCAGTGGGGTACATGTGTATACCAGATTCTCTCATGCCTTAGCAATACCACATGAGAAGGTGTGTGTTTACCAAACACTTGAATGCCTCTTGGGCAGTAATGCACAGCAATGCCTGTGGTTATGCTGCATATACCCCTGCTTCAGATATATTGTTCTGCCAAGGCTCTTCAGCCACCTGAGCAATGCAGGTATCTAGGAGAACTATTTCCTGAAATGTTGGCACCCTTGTACAAACATGATCTCATTAAAAGTATTTGCAACAAATTGCCTAATGAAGCTGGTCCCAACCAGTTATTCTGGACATCTGCATAATATAAACCTTGGTCAGCCTCTTGGCATAGTTTCATAATGCCCAGATTATAATTAGAGGCCAGTTGCATGTGTGGTTTTGAAGAGGATGATGAGATCAAAACCATGCATAATTAACCTGTGGAACTCACCACCCCAAGATATTGTTGAAGACCAGAGCTTTCCAATAGGATTAGTCCTTTCTGAAGAGATGGAGAGAGGATAAAATCACCTTATGGCCAGGAACCTTGAATATGTGTAGGAACAGATACTATGTGTGAAATCCTGTTCCCATTGAAGTCCATGTCAGGACTCCAGTGGGACCAGGATTCCATATTTGCTTGCTACCCATAGGCTTGTATGATTCCCCATGTGGAACCTAAAAAAAAGAGGGTAAGAGTCAGGGATGTTACAACCTCGAGGGATGCATTTTTCATAGCACTCAGTGCAAATCCCATTGAGGCTAATAGGAGCTCAGTGGCTCATGCACAGTGCTTTGCCAGTGTTGTTACCCCAGGAGTGAAGAGACTTGGGTTGATGAGGGGATTTGGATCATACTCCTAAGCTGATAACAGTTGTGAACAAAGCAGGCTTCTGCAGAATATTTTTTGGCATAGAAAAGACCCCTGGGTATAATACAGAATAATTGGAAGGCGGGCCTAGTGAAGGTTGCATGGTTTGGAAACTGGCGAAGTCTGAGCCGCTTTTGCTGTTCTTTCCCTGGAGGGGTGAATTTACTGTTGCTTTCTAGGTTGATTTTATCAAGTCTTAGTACAATATTATTTGTTGTAGCTGGGGCTGTCTAATCCCTTGCTTGCTTGCTTTTGCTTTGTCTTCCTGAGATCAGGACATTTTCATGTTTAGACTAGTATTTATTTATATATAGTGGACCCCTGTAGTTTTGGCCAAAGGTTAAAGTGGCAACTTAGCCAGCTACTGAAACTCAATTCATTTAGCAACCCGCTGTTGAATACTTATTGGCTTTATTATCCTACCCTGGCTGTGCCCAGAAAGCCAACTTAAATAGTTTGGATGCTCCTACCACGCTCACATCAAAGGCTTATCACTACTCTTCCTGGATATGAAGCACCTTGCATGAAAATTAAATCAACTTTATCGCTTTAAAATGGTTGATCGTCTCGATTCTGGGCTCAGAGCCGAGATGAGTTAGAATTCAAGTGAGAACATGCAGCAAAACCTGAGCAATCTGCAGAAACTCTTCCACCTCCTGCATCTTGTTTGTTTCTTTGACATGGTAAAAACCTGGAGTGGACATATTACAGCAGCTTTGCAAACTCTGCTTACCAGTCTAGATCCAAAACTGCCCTAACCAAAAGAGTGCTAAAACTCGAGAACAGATGCTATTTTACTCATCCGGGGGAAGTTGACAAGTAGGGTGTTCTCAGGACTGATTTATGAGACAAATATAAAGATTGCCCAGCTGATCCCAACCAAATTTAGTGAGCGTGGAGGGTCCTCAGTATCTTTCAAGACTGCATCCTCTCAAGCAACAGATGGAATTCCCCCTTGAGCAGAGGATGTCCATGAGAGCGAAGTGGCGCATAGTATTTTACGGATAAGAAGCTGAAACACAGGACGATCAAATGATTTGCATGAAATCAGACTGGAAAGCCCCTACTCTGCACCCCCCATTGGAGGATTCTGACAGATGTATGGTCAGCAGTTCCTTCCTGAATGTCTTACCATTTCCAACACGGGAATGCCATTCCTGGAATAGAAATGAGACGCTCATTTGAAATCCCTGTACACCATGCCATAATTAAGAACAAGAGAGAGGTTTGCTATTAATTAGCTTGCACTGACCCATTTTTGACCCTCCAAATGCTATAGAAGAGTGCGAGGTCTCCAGGAAGGCATGTATGTCCTCCTCTCTGGGGAGAGATTAATATTCATTACTTTTATTACATTAGCCTGGCACTCTGTGTTACAGCCTCATTACAGTGTCACGTGCATCAGAGTCGCTGGCTGAGAATGCGTGACACGTTCACACGTACCCTTATGAAAACTATGCTACAGTAATGGGTAACTGCTGTAAGATACAAACCATCTGGTAAGGACTAGGCCAGTGGCAAATAGCTATTCAGACGTGGTGATCACCAAGTACTGTATTGTGCATACAGCAAATCTGAGATAAAACATCCTATTTTGTTTGGTTGTTACCACCTGCGCCCTCCTTTCCCTGCCCACTTGTTTGGCTCATCCCCCTGTTATATTTTGCCATAGAATGGAAGCTTTTTGAAGCCAGGATTTTCATTATATGTTTATATAGCACTAGCACAATAGGGCCTCTAGGCGTTCCCATGGTATAAATGTTAGACAATAACATGGGGCCAGATCTAGCAAAGGATTTGTGCCATAATGTTTAGAGTAATTATGGCATGATCCTGGCCTTCTTCATTGTATATGAGGAGTGATCCATTGAATTCTAGCTCTAGAATTACGCTGAGTGCAATGACTCAGACCGGGGGGGTATGGTAGAGGGGTTTTTTTTTTTTGAAAGAGGGAATGATCCATCTGGTCCCTCATGAAGTTTTCTTTGAATTGTTCCAGCTGATATTTACCAATAACATTGGTCATGGGAAGCTCAGCACCATGAGATCACAGTGCTTTGTTGACCGTTCTTTGTTTTGGCTGCGATTCCCAACGCTGAGTTATATCAGTCAGCCAAACTGGAAGACCTTGGTTTGTTGGTGCTCTCTAACAGCCCGCCAGGGCTGCTGTTATTTGTTGTGCTCACTGCCATAAGACCCCAAAATACCGACAGTCCTTTCCCTGAAACATGTGTAACCCCTGGGAGATACCAAGAGACCGGGGTGCTGTGGGAAAAGCAGTGAAAGGAACATGGAAGAGAGAAAGGATGGTCCAACCATTAGGGTGATTGCTTAGCACTCAGGAGAGCAGGATTCAATCCCCTGCTCTCCCACAGCCCTCATCAGTCACAATGGTCCCCTATAATCTACAAAATGTGAAGAGTTTTAAGAGATTCATTAGCAATACTATATTAAGTCACTTCTTCTGGCCTCCTGGAAGGAATGAGTTAATGAAGAGGAAGGCCACAGATGGAAACAGCTATTGTATGCATACAAGACACAGCATTGTTACAATAGGAAATAGGCCAGAGCCTAAGTCAATTTCAGACTGCTTTCTTCTTTCTGCTCCAAATCTGATTGTCACAAAAATTTCCATTTGCTTCATCAAGGCAACGTGAATGTTGTAGATGGTGGATGGGACTAGAACATGAAAAGATTGTTAGTACAGCCTTATAGTTAGGGCCCTACTACATGTCATGGACTGTGAAATTTGGTCTCCCACCGTGAAATCTGGTCTTTCATGCGCTTTTAATTTATACTATATAGATTTCACTGGGGAGACCAGGGTTTCTCAAATTGGGGGTCCCAATCCAAAAGGGAGTTGCAGGGGACTCACAACTTAGGTTATTTTAGGGGGAGTCATGGTATTGCTACCCTTACATCTGCCCTGATTTCAGAGCTGGGCAGATGGAGAGAGGTGGCTGTTGACCAGGCACCTAGCTCTGAAGGCAGCGCCCCACCAGTAGCAGCACAGAAGTAAAGTTGGCAATGCCATACCATACTATGCCACCCTTACTTCTGCGCTGCTGCCTTCAGAGCTGGGCAGCTGAACAGTGGTGGCTGCTGACTGAGGGCTCAGCTCTGCAGGGAGCAGCTCCGAAGTAAGGGTGGCACAGTCTGGTACTGACACCCTTAGTTCGACGCTGGTGGTGGCTCTGCCTTTAGAGCTGGGCTCCCAGCCAGCAGCCGCTGCTGCTCTCCAGCTGCTCAGCTCTGAGGGCTGCGCCGCCAATAGCAGCAGTTCAGGGTAAGGGTAGCAGTACCACAACCCCCACTACAATAACCTTGCAACATTTCTGTGCTCCCCCACTCCTTTTTGCGTCAGTTCCCTTACAATTATAACACCATGAAATTTCAGATTTAAATAGGTGAAATAATGAAATGTACTATGTTTAAACTCCTATGCCTGTGAAATTGACCAAAATGCACTGAATTTGATAGGGCTCTACTTATAATCCTTTGCCTTGATTCCAAAGCCCAGCTGTTCTGGACACATCAGTTCAATGGTATGTTTCCAATCTCAACTGGATGAGTGTAGCGCTGAGAATCCAGTTTCAGGTGTAAACACTTGCCGTTATGTTTTCAAATGTTGTTTTCTAAAAAATGCAGTTTGCCTTCTCAGCAAACATTGCTGTCAGGGTACTTATTTTCAGGCCTGTTTGGAGAAAATCCACACAGAAGGGACACAAACACACTCCAAGCTAATTATTTTACACAGTTGGAATTAATGTTTGCAAACAGCCTGTGGTACTGGAGTGAGTGACTCCCTAACCCCTGTGCCTTGCTCTGCTGTTAGATTAGCTGAGAAGGAAATTACAATGTTGAACTTATTATTAGAACTGGTCAAAAACTGATCTTGTTACCAATGAAAAACTAGACGGGGAAGAAAAGGTCTGTGATTTGCTTCCTATCACAGTGGCTGGAGATCAGGGAAGGAGAGCCACCTGCTCTGGATGTGGCAAGACAACATGGGGAAGTTATTACAAGTGTTTTAAAAAATAAGCTTAAGCTCAAATTTAGTGCAGTAGGTTGCATGGTTAGCTGCTGCTTAAAGAAGACAGGTTACGATTATATAAGTCTCTGGGGAAACACTACCGCAAATGATAATAGGATCAGCTGAAAGCACTATGTTATTTAAAATATACAATTTCTGAGTGCTGAAAACTGTGTGGAGGAGGATAGCGAAGTAGTGAGCTAAAAAAAAATCTAAATCTATGCCGCATAGTGGGGGGGAGGGGGGGGGGAAGCCAGCAAAGAAAAGGATTCATTTGACATGTATCAGAGATATTAACAGCATAGGCAGTGTCAGCTCTAGTGACATCTTTAAGGGGTAAGTGGAAATTTAAAGAGAAACATTTAAAACAGAAGCCTCAAAGCACTTTAAGAACAATAAATTAAAGCAATGATACAAGTGTGGTATAGCTCAGTCTACCTAGGAATGACAAGATGGCTCTTTTCCTGACCATGTATGGCTATTTCTCCATATTACAGCTCAGAGTACTCACACTAGACCAGCTCAGAGCTGAGGAGTTAGGGCCTGATCCCAAATTCATGGAATGGAGACCCTACAAGAGTCTACAAAGCACAGTGGAGATCAAGGGAGAAGAATTATTTGAAAAACCAAAAGCTAACAGCCCCTCGATTGAAGAATGTCATAGGCTAGAGACTGTTGAGAAGATGATCATGATCCCTGGCTTCTCTTCCTAGCTCTGTCATGGACTCACTATGTAACTTCACTTCACTTCACTTCTCTGTGTCCCAGCTGTGAAATGAGCATAATGGTATGTCCTTCAATCAGCGGGTTAAATTATTTGATTCCAAAACAAAATTGAAAGAAAAATGGATTTTTTTTCTTTTAATCAAAAGACTTTACCGTGGGGAAATGTCTGGTTTCAGGAGCAACTTGTCTGTTATGAACCCAAATTTTCTGTTTGAGGTTGTTTGATTAAAATCCCAACAACTTTTTGGGATGAGAATTGTCAATGAGAATTTGTCATTGGGTCAAAAATGTCCTGATTGGTGTAGTCCTTAGCTCCCAGGAATATACTCTAGAATTAATGTCTGTACAATGCTTTGTGATTCTGGGATGAAATTTGTGTTAAAAGACCAGCATGTTGTTATGGTAATAAATCTGTGGCCATCTAGGAACTCCCTGCTCATCATTATGCTGCACACCAGGGCCATTTAGAACCCCATACTGACAGTTCGGGTACAGCTCAGCTCCTCCTCCTCCAAAAGCACAGTCCCCTGCCTATTGATCTCATGGAGACTCTCCATTAGCTGTTAGTAGTATAGGGTGTGTGGTCCACAGCTGAGCCGTTTTAATTGTCTGTAATAAAGGGCAGTGGTGAATGTGAGCATGCACACAGACCCAGTAGTAAGTGCATTACACTAATCGTTCCGTACACTGTATTTAACACTGAGCTCTCATGAGAGAATTGCTGACACAACACTAAGATCTGTGGGTTAGATGGAAGAGGTTTTTACATCTCCTGTGGGTTGTAAGATGCACCTCCATTTCCCTGCACGGTGTGCAATCATTCACAGCAGTGCAAAGTGAGCACTAAGCACTATCCAGTTCATCCAGTTCAGTGGACTCTTGTCGCACTGGTGGAAATGAAGGGCAGAAGAGACTCCGGCATTTGCTGCCTTCTTGGCTCCCTTCTCTTGGTACATGACCTCTATCAAGTTTGCGTTGGCTCTGTGGTGTTTGTGAAAGGAAAAGACATCACAAGGGAGTTTGTTGATAACTGATCTGAGATTGGAATCTTGAAGCAAAGTCTTGACTTGCCTGACTCTTGGTTTCTGATCATCTTTCAAAGCGAGGTGCGGTACAGTACTACGCCAACCTGGTTGCTTTCCATACAATAGATTAGATTACATTTAGCAATAATCTCTAACACTGCGAGGCCTCCCTTGGTTAATAATCCTCTGTCCCATTTGTTTCAGCCTCTGCCAGTGTCATGGGTATTAGTTTTTATCCCTCTTATTTCAAATAAACAAGCAGAGCAAAGCGGGAGCAATATGATATCTCTGCTATGTCTCTTGGAGTCGTTAGTGACTAATTTAATACAGAACATTAGGCAGTCACTGCAAGCTGACCTACCGAAAGCTTTTAGAGAGACCCAAAGAAGTGGCTGAGACTAGGGAGCAGTACGCAAGCTGTGTAAGGAAGTGAGTGAGCGACACAAACGTTCTCATTTCCTCAGGAACACAGCCTGATGCAAACCAAAGGATGAGTCAGACGCAAAGGACACTGGCCTCTGTCAGTTGTGTGAGTTAGCAGCTGCTAGTTTTTAATTCTGTAATGTTAATATAGCGGAAGATTTAAAAAGGGAAATAGAGATGGATAGATGGAGAATCTGATTTTCAGATGTGGGCACCCAACCTGGGCTTTCTGATTTCTACTCTGGATGTTTACCAGCTATATGGTTAAGCTTATGGCCATAGTTATGCATAATCTACAAAGTTCTCTGGGGATTCTACAGGATGAAATGAACTGATGAAATGTAAAGTTACAGAATTCTCTCCTCTTTGTCCAGATACACGAACATTCATCTGTATCTCTCGAAGAGCCCAAGACCTTTTAACTCCTAGTCCTCTTTGTCCAGATACACGAACGTTCATCTGTATCTCTCGAAGAGCCCAAGACCTGTTAACTCCTAGTCCTCTTTGGCTAAGGTTCCCAAAGCTCTCCAATGAATGATCATTTATTTACTTGGTTGGTGCTGATGGCCCGTACGTAGCACCTTTTTTCTGGGTTAGCTAAATCAGAGGACAGTTCTGTGTGAAATGGCTAGGCCGACCTGTCCCCTTTCCTTGAAAGTCCTCCTTTTAGCAATGGTCAAAACAAGAGAAATAAACCAATTTAGGGGGATTAGGGTGAAATGTAGGTTGAAGGGTGGAGACTTGAGATAGATGGATAGCTGAGGGAATATCAAGGGTATAGAAAGATCTTTAGTACTGTATATGTGAGACCCGAATTTCTTTAGCCTTCAGTCAATATCATGTTTTCACATTTTTCTTGGGGCTGGACATTGGCATAGTCCTTATTAGTGCATCTCGTAAACTACTCAGTAGCTGAGGGTATTGCTAATAAGAACTGAGGTGTGTGGCAGAGCTGTGTCGATAATAACTTGAAATATCAACGTTAAGTGTTTCACTGCTGATCAAAGCCTAGAGGAGAGGAGAGGAATGGTTATACAGTAGACTCTCGATTATCCAGGATTGGATTAACCAGGAAGTGGATTAACTAGGATGTCAAAAAAAATACGCGCAACTCGCAGGGCCGGCTCTGGCTTTGCTGCGGCCCCAAGCACACACACAAAAAACCCCTACCAGGGTCCAGGGCAGCCAGTGAACCAACACCCGCTCCCCGCAGCACAAGATGGCTGGTGAATCAACCCCCACTCCCCATATTTCCTATGGATGGTGATTATCCAGGATTTTATTAACCAGGATTATTTTTTCCCTATCATCCTAGATAATCGAGAGTCTACTGTATTAGGAAGTTATGTGCAGTCTACTATGCATAACATCTGACTTTTGGGGCCACAGGCAGGTGGCTCTTGGGAGATACCATTCTTTTTCTTTCCCAGTTGAGAAGGAACCGAGACTAGCAGAACCCATCAGGGCTGGATTTCTAAAGTTTGTTAGGAGGCTAAAAGTGCAGATAGACTCCTAGTGGGATTTTTGTTATGTGCCTGATTCCCATTGAAACAAACAGGAATTAGGTGCTTCGGTGCTTTTGAAAATCCTACCAGGCCCCTAGCTGCATCTTTAGCTTTTGAACTAATGTTAGGAGTCTGGCCCTTAGTACCAGATCCACAAAGGGACTTGGAACATAAGTCTCATTTTTAGGCAACTCTGTGATCCACAAAATTCCCACGTAGCTGCCTAAGTAGGCACCTACGTTTCCACTGTGAAAGTTTCCTAGAGACTTGTGTTTCTGCCCATGGGCACCGCTCGCTGCTGCCTCACTGTCAGCAGCTGGATCCTGCCTGAGCCACACTGTGATCCATGAACTGGGGGAGATAGGTGGAGGAGCACCTAGCTCACCCATGGGGCCTGTTCCGGGCGGCATGATCAGAAGCCACTAACCAGATCGGGTCCTATTCAAAATCTGTTCAAAGGAGGAAGAGATGATGGGAGTACAACTTTTCATCCAGTGGTTAGAGCACTCACCTGGGATGTGGAAGACCCCAGTTCAATTCCCCACCATCTCCCAGAAAGGGAGAAGGGATTTAAATAGGGCTCTCCCTCCTCTGGGCTAGGGGATAATCTGATGTGGGGCTCCCAAATGCCTGCAATGAGGCACCAGTGAGCAATGCCCAGAGGGGCAGATACTTAGGCGCCTAGGTAACTGACCGGGGAAACCCACTGTGAGTGGCATCTCATTTGGATATCTCAAGTGGGCATGGCTTATTTGTGGGGTGGGAGCTGTATTTTTGGCTGGAGCCTGGGAAAGTTTCACTACCTCCCCCTCCGCATTCCACCTGTGCCTTACATTCTGATAGTAATAGTACCTCTGCAATTTGCAATGGACCCAGCTGCAGTGAGATCTAATGATGCACATTGTAGCAACCCACATGACACATGAAGGTAGGAGCACATGTAGGAGGGAAGCATTTGGAGGAACCACCAGGAAGTCAGTTTGTGTGCACGTGACTTGAATACTAGGTGCAGTAGCAGCATCTCTGTAAATAGTTTTCCTTATAAACAGCCAAATTGGTTTTACAAACATGGAGTCCTTTTGTGTTGTTACCCAGCGTGTGGTACATAAAACGCACACATTGCTCTTTTATTTCCTCTATTTTCTATCTTTCTTTTTTTTCTTTTGATTTGAGGTAGATAAAATCCAGACAGCGCCTGACATCTGGCATCTGAAAGAATCTGAATGTGGATCTAAACAGCCACCCAGCTCCAAGAATGCAAAAGAAGGGAGAAAATGCCTTTGGTGTTTGTGGGGTGATTTATTGCTTGTGCTATTGATCTAACTAAAGTCATGCTTATCAAGGAGTCTCGTCAACAGCTCAGTAAACTGGGGAGATGGCTTTCAAAGCCCGTTTGTACCAGAAACGAGGGAGGACAGGACTGAATTGATTCCCACTGTCTTCTACAGAGCACTCAGTACACTAGTTTCAAGATACTAATGTAGCCCATCTTCCCTCCGCCCAAAAAGGCACTGAACTTAGGATCTTGAAGCATGAGAGTGAAAGGCTTATTGCATTAGCTAGAGGCAGTTGCTATACAGATTTCTCCTATAGAGTCAAAGGCTCAGTCCACACTAGAGTTAGGTGGGAAATGAAAAACAACATTAATCAAATAATATATTTGAAAAGTATCACAACATTAATTAACAACCTTGACCAGGAGATGCCCAAGAGCCACCTGGATCTCAGGACCTTTTCAGAGAATCCTGTACTTCAGGTATAAGCCAACCATTCATCTAATTGAAAGAGGATAAGAAAAAAGTTCCCTTGTGGGCATTCTATTCCATAATTATGCGATTTCTTTTATCTGCCTCTGTGGCATCTGGTTCTGTCCATTTGTTATCTATATATATAAAAGTCAAATGGTGTATGTATGTATGTAAGCTTACTCCTTCCGCACCGTTTGAGCTAGAGACTTGAAATTTGGTACAGTTAGAGGTCTTGGGGTCCTGATGGTCGTAAGGGTCGAAAATTTTTCAAATCTCACCTCTGACGCCCCCCAGGGGTGAAAGTCTTTAAAGGCCAATCACATCAGCTGGGCAGCTATGTTGTTATGATGTCATAATACCCCCTCCAACAGACACCGCACTCGCTCAGCTCTCTGCCCCTCCCTCCTCCAACGGAACCCCGGAATCCATCAGCTCTGTGCCCCCTCCCCACCTGCGAAGGACCCCGGAATCCCTCAGCTCTGTGCCCCCTCCCCACCTGCGACGGATCCGAGTTGGGTTTGGTCGGACGGTAAGTGAGGTGGGGGTGTCGGGTTTGGTCGGGGGTGAAGTAGGGGTGTCGGGTTTGGTTGGGGGGGGGTCAGGTGGGGGTGTCGGGTTTGGTCGGGGGTAAGTGAGCCGGGGGGTGTTGGGGTTGGTCAGGGGGTGTCAGCTGTCTGTCCCCTCCCCACCTCCGACTGACCCGAGCAACGCCGGGCACTTTTGCTAGTATCTATATATATAAAAGTCAAATGGTGTATGTATGTATGACCGCTAACTCCTCCTCACCGTTTGAGCTAGAGACTTGAAATTCAGTACAGTTAGAGGTCTTGGGGTCCGGATGGTCGTAAGGGTCGAAAATTTTTCGAATCTCACCTCTGACATCCCCCAGGGGTGAAAGTCTTTCAAGGCCAATCACATCAGCTGGGCAGCTAGGTGGTTATGATGTCATAATACCCCCTGCAACAGACACCGCACTGGCTCAGCTCACCCCTCCCTCCTCCAACGGAACCCCGGAAATCCCTCAGTTCTCTGCCCCTCCCCCTCCCAACGGAACCCCGGAATCCCTCAGCTCTGTGCCCCCTCCCCGCCTGCGACGGATCCGAGTTGGGTTTGGTCGGACGGTAAGTGAGGCGGGGGTGTTGGGTTTGCTTGGGGGGGTCAGGTGGGGGTGTCAGGTTTGGTCGGGGGGTAAGTGAGCCGAGGGGTGTTGGGGTTGGTCAGGGGGTGTCAGCTGTCTGTCCCCTCCCCACCACCGACTGACCCGAGCAGCGCCGGGCACTTATGCTAGTACAAAATACCAGACTAGAGGGGCCAATGGGGTATTCTCATTTGGCAATTCTTCTGCTCCTAAAAGTATCTAAGAAGAAACTGAGAGCATATTGACTTTCAACAAAAGAAATGATTGATTATTGTAGGGTCAGGTCAGGCTTCCACAAAGATATGAAAAAGTAGAAAACAGAATTATTTAGCAATTAGCATCTCTCACTCAAAAGGTTAATTGTCTCCACTACATAACTTAAGCGAATTAGACCTGGGTTTTTTTGTTTACATTATTTGACACAGGAAATGTAGCCAGGGCCTTTCTTTGTCTTCATCAGCTCTATTCAAGGGTAAGAGGAAATGGTTTGTAAATGCAATTTAAAGGTGGATTGAAGTGGGATTATTTTTTAATTAAATAACTACTAGTTTAAGTTCTCAGATCCATATTGGAAGAGATATGTCGATTTTAAATAAGCGTTACTATATTTTAAAACAAAATATTTGAAATCAATTCTTCCTTAGTTATTCATTCCTTTTTATGACCTTACTTTGGTCAGTCTGGTGTTTATAAGAGCAGGAGTAATCTTGTAGTTAAGGCAGTTCACTGGGACTCAGGAGAGCCTGGTTAAATAACCAACTCTGCCACAGATGCTGGGTGTGACCTTGATAAATTATTTAACCCCGCAGGTCAGGAAACAAAGTTATGTATGTGCTTAAGTGGAAATATGCTTTTGGAATTAATGCAGAGCAGTTTTCCTGAAACTTTAAACGAAATCAAAGGCACAATAGAAACCCAGGCAGCAGCAGCAGCTTTGTCATCAGTGGGGCTATGTAGTGAGGCGGTGTGGGTCTCCACCACCCCTCGGAGAAACGAGCCTCTCTGGACACCAGAGTGGGCAGAGCCAGGAAGTCCTGAGCCCACCCCCGAGAGGGTCAGGCATGGCACTGAAGGTATAAAGGCCCCACGACAGAGCTCACCGAGAGAGCAGCTGTCGGGGAGGCCAGACGCTTTTGGCCCGCCTCCCAGTTGGGGAAATCCCAGTGTTGCAGATGTTTCATTTTCTAGAATTATTGGGTGCCTTCAATCAGAGATAACTCTCTGACCAAAGAGTTTGTGAATTACATATACAAGACTGACAATGGGTAGAAGATTAATTATTCCTACTTTACATTTGGGGAACTGAGTGCAGAAAAATTAAGGAACTGGTTCAATAGAGCACTAAAGCACATATTGAATTTTAAGTGTACAAGTAGTCTGCAGAGAGGTTAGCTGGGGCGTGTCTCTCTCTGGGGAGATGGGACCCCCACGGCCTCACTCAATTAGGGAGGAGGCCTAGCAGGGACTTAGTCTGGCCGCAGGAGTCTTCCTCCCTGACTTTTCTGAGGGCAGAAATAAACACAGTTAGTCGTAAGCCGAGGCCCTAGGTCAGGGTGGGGCAATGGTGAGTCAGGTGCTCAGGCCCTCAGGCAATCACAATTAGGAAATCACAGTTCCTAAACAGTGAGCCCAGGCCCTAGGTTCGAAGACTGCAGGGAGACTGCCACCCGTGAATTGGGGAAAAAATGAAAAGTCCATTCCAGGCATAAGAGATTGCGGGAACAGTGTTGTCGACTGGTAATAAATTGACCCTCTCCCCCTCCTTATCATATACTGTTGAACAATTAATTATTTCAGTGGCAGTGTATGTATATGAGGAAAGTTGTGTGAATAATGATGTTTCAGTTCAGTCAATTCCAAAAATCAGAGACAAATTTTTTCCTGTTGAACAGAAATTAAAATTATTCAAAATTTTTGGCAAATTGAAAAGTTGAAAAAAAAATGCTGTTTCAGGTGGAACAAAACATTGTATCCAACCCAAAACTGAATGTTCCATTTTGACTCTCAGCATTTAAAAAAAAATCAATTGGAAGGCCATTTTTAAACAAAAGTTGTTTCAAACCGAAACCAACCAAAGTACTGTGTTTCAAAACATTTTTTAATTTTTCAGATATTTTGCGGGCTATCGCCAGTATTGCTACCTGAACAATTAGCCAAACATGACATAAATTCAAAAAGGGGTTTGTGTTGCTGAATCTGCATTTTTTCACTGGAAAAATCTTTCAGACAAAAAAATTCACCCAGATGTGTGTGTGCGCGCGTGCATTTTAAATAAGGTTGAATGATACCAAACAACAACTTCCTCAAAATACTGGTGTCCTTCTACAAAAAATTACCCAGTTCCCCATGGAGGATGCATGGTAGCAGGCAGCAGTCAATAGATGAAAGATCAAATCCTGAACTGGTGACCTCAGTGGAGTTACACCAGTTTATACCTGCAGAGGAGCTGGCCTCAGGTGTCAGGAAATTTTACAATTTGAAGTTAGTGGGGGGCCCGAGCACTGATGTGTCCTAAACCCCACTCCAGATTGGGTGCATCCAGTAGCTGAAGTGTGGCTGTCTCTGAAGTAATGCAGTTTGGGGTCATTCAGGATGAAGACCACAGTAAAAATAAGCTATTCCTTTTACCATTAGTGACCCCAACTGAAGAGGCTATGTTGTTAGTGCAGAAAATTGTGGCTTGGCATTTGCAGCTATTAAAAGTGGAATGGAAAGTATGCCTGGCCCAGGCG
Organism: Sternotherus odoratus; assembly: GCA_032164245.1. NCBI lineage: Eukaryota > Metazoa > Chordata > Testudines > Kinosternidae > Sternotherus > Sternotherus odoratus. The sequence goes on along the minus strand of JAVMKO010000005.1, from coordinate 38,377,904 downwards.
CTCCTTAAACTAGAGTGCTCAGATTGCGATAAGTGTTTCAAACATGCCACTCAAGTATTGGATCAGGGACAAAGTTTCTATGAACTGGAGAGAGAATGACCCCTGACATTCCATGCAATTTAAATTCTGTTGGCTGTCAAACAAAGCTGAAGGGATATGGAATCCCATCCTAAAAATTCATTTTTCTTCTTCTTGACTTAAAGAAAGAGGAATTTCTCCTTCAACTAGGCAATTATTCTGGAGGTTGCTGATTGCTAGTGTCAAAGAACAGAGCGGACCTTTACTGCTCTAGAGCTAACTCTCTGACCTGGTTATTTTTGAGGTGGACATAGAGCTGGGTGGGAACCTGATTTTTCTATTTCATGGGAAATAACCTGAGTTACCATGTTTTTCCCATTCTGGAACAGAACCGTTTTTTAAATGTCCCCTTAGAAGAAAAAGAAAAACTGTTTGGGGTCAATCAAAATGTTATGTTTGGATATTGACATTTTAATTTTTTTAAAAAATTGGTATAATATATAAAAAAAATTCTAATCAAAAAGTTGTTTGGCAAAAAAAATGAAGAAGATGATTGATGATTGATTGATATTGATTGATGATTGATTCCCAAAAAGATTCAAACAGAACTTTTTGGCGTTATGTAATGTTTTGTCAAAACTGACAAAGTTTCTTTGAACCATTCTGCTCTCAACAAATGGGCATTACCTGGGGGAAAAAACATTCCATTGGAAAGCTCCTGACCTGCACGAGTGCACATCAAGTGCTAAACTTAGCATACCAACGTGATCAAACAATCAGGAAATCCACATGTCTGCAGCCACCAATCCTCTAATATTGTCCATATCAGCCACCTCTCCTCCACGTATTCTAGCCTTGGCTCCTGACCTGCTGCCCTTTTATCTTTCAAAAGTTGCTGAGTGCACAGTAGCATGCTGAGCTCTTTAACACTAGGTGTGCCACACTGGGTGTTACAGGCAATGGAATGCTGGGAAATGTTGTCTGAAGGGAGCCTGGGAATTGTAGCCCAGGGATCAGGTCATTGAGGGAACCTTGTGACTATGGTCTGGTGGGACAGGCCTGTACAAAAGTCAAGCTCTGTGGTCAGTCAGAGAGTTTAGAGTGGAGGTAAGAGGTGGTGAAAGGCTCCGGAGTGGTTAGGCTGGAAAATAGGTAGCATGGGTTGATGGAAGAGGCCTGGAACAGGATGTAGAAAGACCCGCAAGGAGGGGTGAAGTGAGAATGAAGAGCCCAGTGCACTGCAGGGCGTGTTTGATCTCAGTTACCACCTCCAGCTACAGGGGCTTCAGGCTGGGACTTCCACTGAGTTTGGGAGAAGTCTCCTCCCCCTTCTCTGGCCCTGTGTCATCAAGGACAAATGACCTTCTGAGTCCAGGGGACAATGTTACCCAGCAGGAGACTGGGTGTAGTTTGACTGTAATGTGGGTATTTTCGTTATCTCCAGGAGGGAAAAGACCTTATCTGAAGTTTGGCTAGAGTGCTAAACCCAAATTCACCCATCTGCCAGTGGGAGACTGCAGGCCCCCGGGAGGAAAACTGAGGTACAAACAGAGGCAGAAATAAGAACCTATTATGCTCAGTAAGAAGATCAATATAAATTTGAAGTCTTTTTGCCTGGTCCACCCCAATGCCATACCATATTATCTGAGTGCTCATGAATATAACTGGAATAGCTCATGTTGAAGATGTAGTAGGTGGCATCTTTAAAATCAGGTCCTCTTAGCAAATTGTGCTCTTTCCCTTTCTGCCCTGTGCGAGGAAAGAGATGACGCCAGAGGACATTCTGTGCCTAAAAATTCTGCCCCACGTTTTTTTTTAAATTCTGCACATTTTATTTGTCAAAAAAATGTGGAGGTTCCAGCATGACTGTGGGGAGCACAGGCAGTTGGAGATCCCTGTGCAGCTCCCTCTGGGACACAGGCTCAGTAGTGAGACTGCACCCAACCCTCACACAGTGCAAGGATGGGGTCTGCCCCAGAAACACCCCAGGGCCCTGCCCCTCCACTCCAGGTACACCAGGTGTGGGCAGGCAGGCAGGCATAGCAAGGCAGGATCCAAGTAGAGAGGGGCTTAGTGTGTGGGGGAAATCCACCTGTGGGTTGAAACAGTTCTGTGGGGGGGATCTGGTTGTGGGCGGCTCAGTGGGGGGATCTGGGTGCAATGGTAATGGGACTCTGATGGGGGGTGAAAGTGGTTGGGGCTCAGCAGGGGGGAGTCTGGTTGTGGGGATGATAGAGCTCACGCAGAGGGGTCTGGGTATAGGGGGCTTAGTGGGGGGTCCAAATGCTGGAGAAGTGGGACTCAATGGGGTGGAGATCCAGATGCAGCTGATTGGGGTTCAGTGGGGTGGGGATCTGGGTGTTCCAGTTGCAGGAGAGTGGGGCTTATCATGGGGGTCTGGGTGCAGGGAGGTGGGGGGCTCAACAGGAGGATCTGGGTATGAGAGGGTCTGGATGCATGGGTGTTGGGCAGCTGAGGGTGTAGCTACCTGTACAATGATGTTTCCCCTTGCAACTGAGGAGCAATGGGTGCAGGAAGTGCAGAGTGGGTGGGAGAGTTTGCAGAGCTTTGTACAGCCAGGGGAGAAATCCAGGTGGGATATGGGCCTGACATAACCCCGGATGCTGTGCAGGGGAAGAGGAAGTCCTGTCTTCCCCAGCCCAGCCGGGACTAGCAGCTGAGCCCAGTGCAGGGTAGGAGCCACCAGTCAGGTCTTTCTCAGTACCACCCCTTGCCCCATAGTGATTTACCTCTCTTCAAGGTGCCCTGGGCACCCAAAACATACTGTTGGGGCGGGTTGCGTGACCACTCTTCTGAGTTCTTTTTGCTTCCCCATCAGAAAGTCATTTTTCTGTGGGGAAGCAAAGAAATCTGTAGAGGACATAAATTCTGTGCATGCACTTCCCAGGAGTAAGAAGTGATGGGATTTAGTTTACCTCTTCCTTTCCAGTTTATAAATACAAGACACAGAGAGGAGATTTGACAGTAGAGGACTCTTTCATCTAACAGGCAGGTACATAATAAGAGTCAGTGGCTAGAAGATGGAAGTCAGCAAACCTGAAACTGGAAATGAGATGCAAACCTTTAACATGAATGGTAATTAACTATTTGAATAGCTTCCCCAGCGCCAGGGAAAGATTCACTCATGGAGTCTATAAATCAAGGTGGCATGTCTTCCTAAAAGTTAGGCTCTCGTTTAACCACGAGTTATTGGGCCAGATGCAGAAATCACTGGGTGAGGTGTAGTGGCTTGTGTTATGCTGGAGAGCAGTCTAGCTGATCCTAATGGTCCCTTCTGGCCTTGAAATCTATGCGTACCTCATGAAATAAAAAGCTAGATTATTTTTGCAAACTTCACAGAGACACGCACATGCTGCATCAATCGACAGCAGGGAGGGATGATCAATATTGTGCACTAAGCAGTCTGGGTCAGTGAGCTAGCTGGGAACATACAGCAGGGAAGCAATTTTCTTATAGTGCAAGAACATACTTGAATGATGCAACAAATCCTTTATTGTGCTCTTCAGGAATATGTGAATTTGCCTTCCTGGTTCACATTGAGAGTCTCTACATCTGAGTGTAACCTGAGACTAAGGAAATGGCTTTTGTGTTTGTTTTTTGATGGATGTAAATTCCTTGATCTGCCAGGAAACAGAGAATTACAACAGGCTGGCTTTTAGTTGTTTGAAAGTACACTAAAGGTTACAGTAGCATTAACTTTTGAGGCACAGTGTATGAAAGCGAAGAGATACCTCCCCTGTTAGGTTTGGCTGCCACAAAGACATATGAATAACACTGATCTGGAACAACTTCCCAGTACTCCATGCTATTAAGCTCGGAACTAGTGAAAGCTCTGCAGTTGGGACTCTTTCAACAACAAAAACAACAAACAAACAAAAAGACCAGGCAGAATACTATAAAATGTACTACCACATTGATGGGGGCACTGTCTTGTTCCTCTAAATCGGGAAGGAGGCCTGTTCCAAAGCTCACGGAAAGTCTCCCATTGACTTCAATAGTCATTGAATCAGACCCTAGTTCTGTGAACCAATATGCCAGGCTTGCTGAGGCATTTGTGCAAAACAGGGTGAATGGAGGACAAGACAACTCCCAGCTCTGTCCTCCCCACACCGCGCCATTTCTTGCATAGGCATTACAAACTTGCCAACTTTGTATCCATCTCTGCCCCCACCAGTTTCCTTCCTGCTGTCTGTGAGGTAGTGGAGTATTACTTCCCCTCTTATACTGACAGGAAAATTGAGGCATTGAAAGTCAGTCACAGCGTTTGGTAGCAGACTCCACTGCTATTTCCGTGCCAAGGTTTGGATCTAATGCAGAAGTTTTGCTCCTCGCAGCCTAGGTTGTTTATGAACTCTTCACTTTAAATGCTCTTCACTATTTGTTGCTCTTGGCTCTGACTGGTCTCCTGTGTATCTGCATTTTTGTTGCATCCCTGAAACTTTCGTGAGCAGGCAGAGTGAAATCAAAGAGATGGATGGTCACGAGAACACTCTGGTACAAACATTTTCATGAGTACAGGCTTGCAATAGCATCCAGGAATGACCTGCTTTCCACAGACATTTTTTGAATGTGAAATCACTTGTATGAATGTTTGAAGAAAATACATAAAGGAGGAGAGGAGTCCATTGAAGTAAACTTATGGTTTTTATGTGAAAAAAACAAATTTTGAACCATTTTTATTTGAACATTTTATTTGAATGCTATTTTTTGCAAATGCAGGTCACACCCTGAGTGTCTGTGTATAGCTGCAGCCTGCCAGCCACACATCAATCACACTCTGATTTCCACCAGCCTTGGTTACCATTTGCATTTCCCTGATTTCCCCCCCAAAACATGAGTTCTACATTGTCCGAACCCCCTCCTGGACAATCCAGATATATCAGGTCCATTGCCTCCTAAGGGGATCAAGATACAAGAGTTTGCTACCCTAAATGGAGTTATCGAAACAATTCACAACACTGGACTAGTTTTGATTAAAGAATAAAACAAGTTTAACTACAAAGAGATAGATTTTATGTGAGTACAAGTATAAGGCATTAAAATCAGAAATGGTTACAAGAGAAATAAAGATTAAACACTTTCTGGTGCTAAAACTTATTAAACTAGACTTAATGCAAGATACAATTCTTAACACATGCTTCCCACAACAGGGCTGACCAAATTTCAGGTCAAGGTCTCTCTCAGTCAAATGTGCTGGTTTCTTTTGTTGTTTTAGGTGAAAGAGCAAGCGATGGATAGGAAGTGATAACATTGGGTGATTTTGCTCTTTGCCTTGAAATGTCACTCTTTGAAATGCATTTTCCTGAGGGTTACCCTTAAATAAATTTCATTGCTGCTGTGAGGATGGAGACAAGGAGTCTGGTGATGCAAGGTGTGCCAAGCTGTTGTGTGCTAAGGGTAGATCTGTTTGTTCCTGCCCCGGTTCCTTGCCAATAATGGCCTCTTGTTTGGTGATGGCCCATCTGTTTCCATGGCACCTGGCTAGAGGCGTCAGCTTTGTCTTTGATAACAGCCCCCCCTCCTCAGACTTCTCTGGTAAACACACTTCAGGCAGGTTGCTACATATGTTTTACCATGATGTTATTGACCAGCAGTTTATTAGTTTCAAATGATACCTTACAAGACATATTTTGTGCAAAGATTATTACAGTGGTGTGCAGGGTGGGACTGCAGTAGTGCATTCCATCACAAGATGCTTCTCTGAGCCTCTTGAGGAACTGATGTTTGGGTACCAGTCTTGGGTGAACAAATGCTGTGGCAGGATGTGCAGTACTTTACAGCTGTATTTCTGCTGTGTGTCTCTCTTGCAGAATCCGGAAATACAAGAGCAATAAGGAAAGATTATGGGGAGTGTGGCAGGGCGTGAGGAAGGTAAATGAGAATGAATTCTTTTCAAACCTCCAACATCTGTTTCAAGTCTTGGGGAAAGCTGGAGATAGGATTTTATTCAATCAAAGCCAATTTGCCCATCCTTGTTTCAGCCTGCGGAATGACTCTTCATTACTAAAGTTGCAAAACCAGAGCAGACTACTAGTCCATCAGTGGACTAAAGGCTCCAGGGGGGGAAAATACACATCACTCTCCTGCTGGACAGGTTAAAGACTTTGTTTTTCTCCCCATAATATACTTCTCATCTTTGTAACAAGTCAGCTTTTGCCATGCAGTCATAAATGTTGGCATTCTTTGTAAGCTAAGTGTATTACACCTACACCTCTGGTTCTATTACTCAAGCCTTGCTGGGCCTTTTATTTGAAATCTAGGTAAGAAGTAGAAGGGGGTTACAATAAACTAGCTAGTGTGTGTGAGTTTCACTGCTCTTTACTGGATAGAATCAGAACTGCCCAGTCACATCACAGGCCCCATCATTCCAATGGCTAATTGAGATACGTCTTCAGTTTGACTTGGAGGGGCCCCTGGCCTTTTCCAGCAGGGTGACGGGAGCCTTGCTCCTGCGGTGTGGCAGTTCCTGGTTGCTATTCTGTTCTGAATCACGACAACTGTTAAATCCTAGGTATGTCCACAGATTATTTTTAGTTTTCAAGACTTTTAAAAATTCTCTGCTGGGAGGTTTTAAGCCAGGAATTCTCCCTCCAGTCTATTCAGCACATCACTTTGGAAAGCGAGGAAAAGTCAGGCAAGATGGGAGTGCTTGAAACACAGCCTAAGAATAGTTCCAAAAGATGGGCAAGCTGTTCATTTTTTGACACCCATTTCTCAAACGTTGAAGAATTTTCCTGCCGCGTCAAGGAAAGGGCGAACCTCGCCGCCTCGTTCTCCTGTCAGTGGTGAAGAGCGGTCTGCTCCCGTGTTAACAGAACACAGCATGTTGTTGCCATAGAGATGGGCTCACTCTCTCATACAGATTTGCCACTGCATTGTACAGAGATCGAGTAATGTTGTGCTTCGAGAGGGAATAATATATTTGGAGGTGATATAGAGCAGGAACTATGCTGACCTAGCTACTGATCCAGAGTCCTCACAAGGTGAAAACACCTGGTTGACAGTTTCTGAACTTCAGCTTCCTCCACATGTACAGCTTTTGGCTATCTTACATTTTGGGGAGAATGCACCATTTTATAGATGGACATTTGAGTGAGGCAAAATATTCTTGGTTGGCCTGTTTGCTAACAGTGATGTATCTGGGTTTGTTCATTTGACTCCCATGTGTTCCCTCAAGGCAAGGACAAGAATGAGAGGCAGTTGTGGTTCCAGACAATCTAGAAAGACTATGGTCAGGCCCATCTCAAGTCTAATCTAAAAGCCCTTGAAACTGATGGGGTGGGAATTCCAATCTGAAACTGGACCCAGAGCTGAATTTTGTGGCTGGTTGCAGGTGATACAATCACCACGACCTGAGTCTTATATTCAGATGCCTTATAAATTTATGGTGCTAAAAATCTAGATTCAGAGTAACATTTTGCAACATGGCTCCATATTTAGTACTAAGTATCCCATAAGTCTCACAAAGAAAGTTCTCAATTCTCTTAGTTTGCCAATCCTTTGAGATGAAATATCCAGTGCAAACAATACCATTTGCAATAATATAACACTAGGATAGTTTGTGGGTCACATTGGGAAAGTGAATTGGTAGGATACCTGCAAGAAACAATCTCCTGTAGGGGCTGTTGCTTTATTGAGCGATGACTATTGTTGACATTTCTTAGTCTAACAGGAATACAACTTGTTTCCAAAACTGCTGCTTTAATTCATCTGGCAAATTCACTCCTGTATGCACAAATTGTCTCCTGGCACCATGTCTTTGCTGCTCTTTGTAGCCTATCCGCACTGCATGTACCAAACAAGATCTGCACTAACCCTGATTCTTAGATGAAGTGCGGGACAAACTTCCAAGGAACAGAAAGTCATCATCCAAATAGGCATTTCCTCTTTCTTAGATAGCCATTCTCACGTTACACAATGGCAGTAGATAAGGAAACTTTCTAAATGGGCTCAATAAATATGAAAAACTTGTGCTACATCTGATGTAGAAACCATTTCACTCTATGTGCAAGAAAAACATACAGTACCATTCCAGTGAGACCCTCGGAATTAAGCCAGACACAGTTGACCTGCAGCTACTTCCTGATCGAGTATCAGAGGTGTAGCCGTGTTAGTCTGGATCTACAAAAGTGACAAAAGTGACAGCAAGTGTCTGCTTGCATCTGACGAAGTGGGTATTAGCCCACGAAAGCTTATGCTTCAATACTTTAGTTAGTCTTTAAGGTGTCACAGGACTCTGTTAAAAGTGACAAAGAGTCTTGTAGCACCTTATAGACTAACAGATTTTAGGGATCATGAGCTTTCGTGGGTTAAGACCCACTTCATCAGATGAATGTTGTGGAAATCTCCAGAGGCAGGCATAAATATGCAGGCAAGAAGTGGGCTTCACCACCCCCACTGATTGAATTTACCTTGCTTTCTTGCCTGCATATTTATGCCTGCCTCTGGAGATTTCCTGATCGAGGTCCTTCCCAAAATATCAGTCATGATACTTAATATTAGCACCAGGAAATGAAAAAGTCTCTCTCTAAGAAGTTCCTCTCGGCCCCTGCATTTTCTCCTACATAGTGTTATTGCATAAGAGTAGTGAATTTCTTATATTATGCTTTCAGGAAGGATTGGGTGAGCTGTAAAGGAATGTACCTGAACGGTGAGTCTTGGACATAAAATGGGGAAGTGACATGTGAACATGTCTTTATTGCCATCACAATCTTTTATCAGGTACAACCTCTTAGACTATAAAAAACCAAATAAAGGTGTATTCTTTCTCCACCACCATCCCTTCTCTGTAATCAGGTGATAAGGGATCTAACGAATGGCAAGCTAGCTCCTAGGGTGTGAGGAGGAACTGGCTAACTTCTGACAAGCCTTCTCAGAAGGAAATGATGTAACCACACCAAGCCATGGCACGTGGGCCCTCTTTGCTTTGTTACTCCTGCTTGCTTTGCGCAAGAGGTGGGTGGGCTTTTCTCCAGCCCAGGAGAAGTGGTGTAGGCTATAACAGAAGGAATGTAAAGAGCGTGTGTGTGCCCGGTGCTGGTAAGTAAACAAGAGGGCAGGGGAGGAAGGGCTGGGGGAGTGATAAGCTGCATGTGGCATGCTAACAAGGTGTGTATCTCAAGCGCTTTGGAGGACAGGATTAGAATTCAAAATGATCCTGACACATGGAGAATTGGCCTGAAATCAACAAGTGCAAAGTACTAGACATAGGAAGGAAAAATCAAATGTATAGTTACAAAATGGGGAATAACTGGGTAGGTTGTAGTACTGCTGAAAAGGATCTGGGGGTTACAGTGGATCACAAATTGTATATGCTGCAACAGTGTGATGCAGCTGAGAAAAAGACTATCATTCTTGGGTGCTGTGGTGGGGTTTTCTCCCTGCACTGGCCCTGCAAGGGTTGAATTAGGCCAGCTGGGTCCAATTAGCTAATCAGGCTGAAAATGGGGGAGATTTAGGCTGGTAACAGCTAAGTAAAGAGACACTCACCTGTAAGGGACAGGAGGCTTCTACAAAAGACAGCAGATTAGAAGCAGAAGGGGTTACAGTCACTCCCTGGGAAAATGGAGGTGTGTTTGGGGGGCTGGAGAAATGAGCTGTCTAAAGTTACTCCACAGGACAGGAAGTGGAGAGACTGGCAAACCCAGAGGAGTGGGCAGGGTCAGAACCAGGCCTTAAATTGTGCCAGGGCTTGCGAGGGCCAAGCCATGGCACCTCTAGACTTGGCATTTCATAGCTCCAGCACCTCTAGGCTTCCTGCATCGGTTATGAATGTAAAAAAATTGCTTCCGCCCTGGCACCTCTTTCATTACACATTAAGCACTGGCCAGGAAGTATAGAAGCAGCTCAGGGAAAGGCAGCACGGTTCAGGGAATGGACCTTGCTTGCTGTGTACAGGGTCCCTGAACCAGACACCAGAGTAGAGGGTGGGCCCAGGTTCCCCTCCCAGCCACTGTGGGAGTGGCACTGTGAGGCACTGAAAGCTGAAGCTGCTGAAGAGTGGGAATCTTGATACACTCCCCCCAGAAGGGGAAACCACAACAGTGAACTAGCCAGAGGGCTGAGACATGAAGAGGATGCTACAGCTCCTGAAGCAAAAGAGTGGCTGCAGTGGAGAGACTAACAGGGTGTATAGTATCAGAGGGGTAGCTGTGTTAGTCTGGATCTGCAAAAGCGACAAAGAGTCTTGTATATTGCCATTCCTAATATCTGATTTGTGTCCATTTATCCTTTTACGTAGGGACTGTCCAGTTTGGCCGATGTACATAGCAGAGGGGCATTGCTGGCACATAATGGCATAATTACATTGGTAGATGTGCAGGTGAATGAACCAGTGATGGTGTGGCTGATCTGGTTAGGTCCTGTGATGGTGTTGCTGGGCAGAGTTGGTATCGAGGTTTGTTGCATGGATTGGTTCCTGAGTTAGAGTTATTATGGCGCGGTCTACTGTTGCTGGTGAGAATCTGCTTCAGATTGGCAGGTTGTCTGTGGGCAAGGACTGGCCTGCCTCCCAAGGCCTGTGAAAGTGAGGGATCATTGTCCAGGATGGGTTGTAGATCACTGATGATGTGTTGGAGAGGTTTTAACTGAGGACTGTAGGTGATCGCCAGTGGTGGTCTGTTGGTTTCTTTCTTGGGTTTGTCTTGCAGTAGAAGGCTTCTGGGTACATGTCTGGCGATGTTTATCTGTTTCCTTACTTCCTCATGTGGGTATTGCAGTTTTAAGAATGCTTGGTGAAGATCTTGTAGGTGTTGGTCTCTGTCTGAGGGGTTGAAGCAAATGTGGTTGTACCTCAGTGCTTGGTTGTAGACAATGGAGCGTGTAGTGTGTCCGGGATGGAAGCTGGAGGCATGAAGATAGGCAAAGCAGTCGGTGGGTTTTCGGTATAGGGTGGTGTTTATGTGACCAGATATTAGGAATGGCAATATGCAAAAGCCTGTAGGAGAACACTTCAGCCTGCCTGGGTATACAATTGCAGACCTCAAGACAGCCATCCTGCAGCAAAAAAACTTCAAAACCAAACTTCAAAGAGAAACTGCTGAGCTCCAGGTCATCTGCAAATTCAAAACCATTAGGTCTGGACTTAATATTAGCTGTGAATGGCTCACCAATTACAAAAGCAGTTTCTCCTCTCTGGGTGTTCACACCTCCAGATCACCTGCTGGAAGTGGGCTTCACCACCACCCCTGATTGAATTTACCTTGCTTTCTTGCCTGTATATTTATACCTGGCTCTGGAGATTTCCATAACATTCATCTGATGAAGTGGGTCTTAATCCACGAAAGCTCATGATCCCTAAAATCTGTTAGTCTATAAGGTTTTACAAGACTCTTTGTCGCTTTAACAAGGTGTAATGACTGGAAGGAGCCTCTGCCTGCCTGAGCTAATCCCCAGAACCGCCAGGAGGTGGCACTGTCCAGCGGTGAGTAGAACACGGATATATTACCAGGAGTGTCTTACCTTAGACACAGGAGGCAATAGTCTCATTCTACTGGGCACTGAGACCTCAGCTCATTGTTCTCCATGTCTACTGAAGGTAGGACAAGAACTAAGGGCATAATCTGCAGCAAGGGAAATTTAGGTTAGATATTAAGAAAAAATTTCTAACTATAAAGGTTTTTAAACTCTGGAATAGGCTTCCAAGGGAGGTTGTGGAATTTCCATCATTGTAGGTTTTTATGCAGGTTGGACACACACCTGTCACAGATGGGTCAGGTCATGGGTACCCAATTTATGGCCCACAGGCTGTACATGGCCCACCAGAGCATTTCATAAGGCCTCTGGTCTGCTTCAACACAATATACTAATGGCTAATTAGGGAGAGTGTTTACTGGTTTTTTTCTCCCTGTTTTCATAGAATCCTAGAATATCAGGGTTGGAAGGGATCTCAGGAGATCATCTAAATTCTAGATCAACCCCCTACTCAAAGCAGGACCAATCCCCAATTAAATCATCCAACAGATTTTTGCCCCATATCCCTAAATGGCCCCCTCAAGGACTGAGCTCACAACCGTGGGTTTAGCAGGCCAATGCTCAAACCACTGAACTATCCCTCCCCCTACCTCCCAAATTTACTATAATTTCTATAAATTCTAGAGTTTTCTATAATTCTGATACATGTTTTGTTCACTGATTTCTTTATTTGTTTTCAAATAGCCAATACTACACATAGGTTGTTTCTAGCTAAATACATATGAAACAAACTAAAATATAAATCAATACAGGTGACTTTACATTGTATCAAAATGTAGAATCTGTGTGGCCCACACAAGGTTGTGCTTAGGTTTATGTGGCCCTCCTGGGTAATAAGGTTGGGCACCGCTGGTGTAGGTATACTTGGTTCTGCCAAAGAGCAAGAGGCTGAACTTGATGACTTCTTGAGGTTCCTTATGGCCCTGTATGTCTGTCATTTTATGAAACATCAGCTGCATAATGGGGCACTAGGATTTTAACTGAATGGTGATAAGGCTGCTGCTCGTCTAGAAAAGAATTTGTCAATATCATGTTGACCAGGAAAGTAGAGCTATGTGCATACCATAGCATCTCTAACTTGCACTTAAACAGCCATCACGAATGGAGAGAAGAGATGTCTTCATGACAGCTCCTCCAAATGCAGGTACTGTCAGCACTCCAGCACTCTCTCCCAAGCTACCACTCTGCTGAGTTGTCATTTGAGGAAGACTAACTTCTGGAGTAGGATGTGAGTATATGACCGCAAGGATGAGTGCACCATCAGCTGATCAATACAGTGTTTTTAGTTAGGTGCTCCTGTAACCTGCTGGTGAGTGTGACAAGGCTACTTCTGTCCTGATCTTCAGAGGATGAGTGTTACAACCAGGGCCGGCGACGGGGGGGGGGGTACTACGGGTACAGCTGTACCGGGCCCCAGACTTAAGGGGGAGCCCCTTAAGTCCGGGGTCTGGTACAACCCGTAGTCATCCCCCCTTGTCGCAGGGCCTGAATGATGCCCAGGCGGCAACTTCCCCGCACTGTCCCGAGCTGCACCCTACCCCGGCGGCTAAGGGAAAAGGGGCCCGCGGGACGTTACTTAGCAGCAAAGTGCCAGGGCGGTGCGAGCCAAGCCCGCGGAGGAAATGCGATTTCCAATGCGAGAGGCAGCAGCGGCTGCTCCCCTTTCCCACCCCCGCCGCGCCAGGCCTTTGCGGAGGAAAGAGGCGCGCCCTGCCCACCGCTGCCTCCTCCTCCCCGTGGAGTGCCCCGGGCTGGAACAGCCACGAGCCCCCCGCGGGCAGAGCTCGCCTGCCCCTTGGGGCTCGCCGCGGCGCAGCACCAGACAATAGGCACCTCAAGGGGGGGAAAGGCAAGGCCGGGCGCAGGACATGCTCTCCGCCGGGGAGTTGTGCGGGGTGGAGGCGAAAAGGCCTGGCGTGGCGGGGGTGGGAATGGGGAGAAGCCGCTGCCGCCTCTCACATTGGAAATCGCATTTCCTCCGCAGGCTTGGCTCGCACCGCCCTGGCACTTCGCTGCTAAGTAACGTCCCGCGGGCCCCTTTTCCCTTAGCCGCCGGGGTAGGGTGCAGCTCGGGACAGCGCGGGGAGAGCGAGCGCCACTCTGCGGGGGCGGGGGGGCCAGCGAGCGGGCTGGGGAGACCCGGGCCGGGAGCCAATGATAGCCCAGCGGGGGGAGGCGGGGCAGCCGTGGAGCGCCGAGCCCACCGGAGCCGGCAGCCGGGAGCGACGCTGCGGCCGCCGCTGGGTCGCACCCCCACCCCAGGTATGTCTGGTAGCCGGGGGGGAGGGGAGGAGGTTAGGCTCGGGGAGGAGATTTGGTTGGGTGGCCCGGGTCAGGCAGGGTGGGAAGGAGAATGGGCGGGGAGGGGGGCCCAAACGATCAGACTAGGGGGCCCCCAAATGATCAGAGTAGGGGGCCCCAAAATTTCTGTCGCCGGCCCTGGTTACAACCCCAGCTAGAGAGGCTTGGCTTGTTTGCTCAAAAGCATGAGCCTCTATCATCTATTTCAAAAGGTCCCTGGAATCAAGATAGAAGCTGTTGCTCTATTATAATACAGGTCATCTTCTCTAACCAAATAAGGCCCAGAGTCTACTGTTACACTTGTTCAGCAAACCCTTTAAAGTCAAACTGGTGGATCAGGGTAGAATTTGGCTAAATGTAGCACTTCCAGGAACTAAACTGTAACTCAGGGTAAAGTGGACTGGATGATATCAAGTTGTTCCTTCACACAAGGATTACTTTGGAAGAGGTGCTGAACTTTCTAGGCTGGTGGCAAAGTATGGTGATTGTCACTAGCTGATTGCGCAATGACTCCAGATATACAGTTATCAGGTGGATCCCTGACCACCTTCTGAAGTAACGTGAAATGTTTGCACTGTGCTACAGAGAGACTAAACCTGGAGATTCAGAAGTATGGGATGTGCATTCTTGTGAAACCTAGCCTGTGAGAGTGCCATCAGACCTGCTGCTTGATATGCAAATTAGTCTTTCTATGTATAGGAAAGCTGCTTCTCTCCAGCAAGTGGTTCATTCTATTTTTAAGATGTGGAGGTGGCTTGAACTGTGCGCTCATCTGACTCAGACATCAATGTAGCTCATCACACTGCATGGATTCAGTTGTGGGGGAGTCCGTGAAACTCCAGATGCTCCCAGGGTAAAAAAGGGAAATGGGAAAATACTCCGAGAGAGGGGATCTATTAAAGAACACTTCTGAAAGTTCGTTTGGGGCAAGAGGAAACCTTTCTGGGTGCAAATTACAGTAGATCTCATGTGATTATCCCTTATTTCAGGTTGGAAACAAGGCATACATTTTTTAAAGTGAGAGTAATAAATCATTGTAACGACTTACCAGGAGCTGTGGTGGATTCGCCACCACTGACAACTTTAAAATTAAGCTTGGCTGTTTTTCTAAAATCTGCTCTAGGACTTATTCTGGGGGAGTACTCTGTCTTGTGTTCGACAAGAGGTCAGACAAGATGACCATCTGGCCTTGGAATCAGTTAACGAAATCTGGATATTTTGTGGAATTAACAGTTCATGTAAACATTGCTATGTACATTTTTGCGTGTAAATACATTTGAGTTCTGACCCAAAATCCTTTGAAGGCACTAGAAAGACTCCCATTGACTTCAGTAGGCTCTGGATCATGCTCCATGTCATGGGTGTGGAGGGCTGGAGAGGGTTAATGTCATCTGAGACAGCAGTGTCGTGAGAGCCTCCAGACCATGAGGGAGGGAGGAGTTTAGAGTTCAGTTTCGAGTTTTGGCTAGCCATGCGGCAGGAGCCAGGGTCCGAGTTCATCTCTAGCTGTGGAGATGACTCAGCGTTTTCTTCTTATATTTCTACTTAGCTGATGTAAGTGATCTTTAATATATAAAGCCTGTCCCATCTGGGTGTTTCTTTCCATTTTAGAAGGGAGGTAGGGAACCCCAGATTGTGAAGTGTATCTCTGTTTTAATCTTTTTCTTTATTAAATCTTGTTAGGTATAAAAACGTTTGGTTTTATTCCCTTAAGGGTTTTCTCTGCTTCCAGTCTGGGAAGGGAGAAGGGAAGGGAGTAGGCAAACAGATCAGCTCAGGTTATTAGCTGAGGAACGGTGCCTGACTCTTCAACTAGAAGGGGGGGGGGTGAATAGCCCCCAGGTGTCTGGCTCTTGGGGAGGGAGACAGGGTTAGGGTAAGTCTGCCTTCAGCCGGGAAGGGTGAAGGGAAGCAGCCTTCAGGTGTCTGACTTTGGCTCCCAGGGAGGGGGACAAAAAAGTTAGGGTGGGGAAGTTTGGGGGCCCCTCCAAGGTTTTGGAAGTATACCCGAATGGTGGCAGCATTGGGTAACCCCAATCTCCCAGCTGGCAAAGTGGGGGTGTGGGGGAGAAGGACTTAACTTGGCTGGGGATCAGTTAAAGTTTGGTTGGTCTGGCATATAAGAGCCCTGATCTCTGTACTCAGGAGCATAGGGAACAGGAAAAACCCCTCTTACACTCCATATAATTACCTAGGTCAAGTCTTGAACTGAGTGTTTATGGTTTTCTGAAGTCTTATGTTAATCAACCATGTGTGTCTCCACTAACTCTGGGGTTGTCTTCTTACAGTGTATGGCATTTGTGCCTTGCAAAAGCTTTGCTTTCTGTTTAGCTTGATGGCATGTCAAAACACCCAGATCCTGCCTGGTTTAAACAATCAACGGGCCTAGATTCACTTGGCAGGTCTGCGATCCTGGTCCAACTCTTGGATTTGTAGCCAAGCCTGAAACCAGGATAGCCTGAGTTATGGGCTCATGTCGCACCATAGTGGGTTAGGAAAGGATCAAACACATGAGCTGGAACCCCTGACCCAGAGGACCAACCCTGTATGCTACAAAAGGACTCCACAGCGTGCAGCCTGCAAAATAAATAAGTGACATGTGTCCCTTATTTTGAGTTGACCAGTCGAAATCCATCTCTGAGCCATAATCCATCCCTCTCTGCATACACTGGGAGGCCGTTGTTTCATTTCTAATTCACAAGACTGTGGGGGAGGGAGTTCGCTGAGTGCTTTCCGCTCTCCTGTTTTTAGTGCAATCCTGGTCTCCCATGGCAGTTTTGATTTAAACATCTGGTGCTGAGTATATGGGGAATCTGAGGCTCCCTTCCAGAGAGTCAGCTTTATTGTGTTTGTTTTAACTGTCCCTATAATGTTTCTGTTAAGAATTTAAATGCAAAGTCAGATCCATAACCCAAATATATTACTAGAGAATTACTTGGCTCTGATATTTGGTCGTCCCGAGCCTTTTAATTGAAACACTTAGTGGTATTAGAGCTCAGTTTCTTGGTAACTCGGTGGTTCTTGGCACTCCTACACTCTCCCAGACCCACACTCACAGCCCTCTCCGTCTAGGCAGCCCAGCATGTGGGATTGCCGAGAGCTGAACATCTTGCAGTCACGCTGCTCCAAGCATTCATGTCTGGCACAGATGCTGCCTGTTTCTCACAGGCCCGGCGACAAGGGGGGACTACGGGTACAGCTGTACCGGGCCCGGGACTTTAAGGGGGCCCCCATGTCAGAGACGTCCGGACCAACTTGCGCCCAGCTGGGACGTTCCCAGCTCCCACCGGTCACAGCTGTTCAGAGACAGGGTTGCAGCGTTGCCCGGGGTTGGGGGTTTTGCAGGTCAAAGGGGGTGACCCGAGGCGGTGCCCGAGCCCCTGGGGCGCCCCGGTGCTGGGAGCGGGCTGGCGACTCAGAGTCGCGAGCTCCCACTGGGGGTGGGGCCATCCCAGCTCCTCTACCCCCCCTCCCAGGTCCAAGCTGTTACTGCACCTGCGCCATTCCTCGGCCCAGAAGGCGGTGCGTGGCCATGTTGGAGGCGGGATTTATGGCAGCCAATCAGGGCGGGGAAGGAGGGGGTGTTCCAGAACGCGGCCGCGGCCAGAGTTCCGTGGCATGTCCCAACTCCCGGCGACATGTGGCGGGGCAGCCACTGGCTGCGGGGGCTGGTGCGGGGGCTGCGGCTGCGCCCTGCAGGGCTGGCCCCGGGGACCGCTGCGTGCCGCACTCCCTGCGGGGCAGGGCTGGCGGGGCAGGCCCTCGGCGGCGGGCCCAGCGCGGAGCTGCGGTCGGGAGGAAGCGCCGAGAATGGGAGCCGGCCTCGCCAGGGCAAGGGGGCAGGGGCCAGGCCCCACTCGGGGGTGGCTCCGGGGGGGGGGCCTTTGGGCGGGCGGGCTCTGTGGTGAGTTCACCCCCTGTGGGCGCTCGGGAGGTTCATTCATCGGCGTGGCTGGGCTGGGGGGCAGGCAAGGGGGCGGTGGGGGGGAGGCCAAGCTGGGCGGGCGGGGAGGGGGGCAGGAGACTAGGCTGGATGGGGTGGGTGAGGCGTGGATGCGGGAGGGAAGGTGGTTTGGTGGGGGGGAGGCTGAGCTGGGCGGGTCAGGCATGGGGGGCAGGAGGTTGGGTTGGGAGGGGGAGGGGGGAGGAGGTTAGGTTCGGTGGGATGGGCCGGGCCAGGCAGGGGTGGGGGAGGGAAGGCGGTTAGATGGGGGGAGGCTGGGCGGGGGTAAAGGAAGATCACCCCCAACAGCGCGGTGGGCCAGGCAGGGATGGGTGGGGAGGGGAGGAGGTTAGCCTGGGGGAGGAGATTAGGTTGGGTGGGCCGGGTCAGGCAGGGGGGGAGGAGAATAGGTGGGGGGGGGAGGTGGGCCAGGCAGGGGTGGTGTATGTGTCCTACCTGAGGTTTGCAAAGCCCAGGAGACACGTGTTGCGGGCCCGAGCCTGGCAGACAGGGGAGACAGACCAGCTGAATCAGTGAGGGGGAGGGAAGCTGGTGTGGGAGAAGGCCTGGTCCCCCACATCTGACCCCCAGCTCCTCTTCCCTAAGCACTTTGGCCCGTGTCCACGGGCTTTTACACTAGTAGCATAAATTTGTCTAAAGCGGCAGCGGGCGGAGAAGCGGCAGCGAGCTGAGTGCTCAGCCCGCTGCGGCTTTAGAGTTTCCCCGGGGCAGGCGGCAGGACCCCGGCTGGCAAGGGGCCAGCGGGGGAAACCCCAAAGCAGTGCGGGGCTAAGCACTCCGCCTGCCACTGCTTTGGGGTTTCCCCCGCTGGCCCCTTGCCAGCTGGGGTCTCAACTCCCGTTGCCAGCCTGGGCTTCCTCGGGGGGAGGGAGGGGGTAAGAGCAGCCCGTGAATGACATTGAGGTGCTGTCGACTTTACCAGAGGGCCCACAAATGATTAGAGTAACGGGCCCCAAAATTTCTGTCACCGGGCCTGGTTTCTCAGTGTGCCTCCAGTGTCCTTGCACCTCCGTGTGTATCTCCCTGATGGAGTGGTATTGTAGACAGTGTCATTCCTTGTTTTAGTTAAAGTGGACAATTCAAACTGCTGGACTCTAGGTAGGGTTGCCAACTCGGACTAAGGCTATTTCAGGAGATGTTTTCTTCCCAACATGACATAATGTCATTTTCTTAAAACACCCTATTCAAATCTCCCAGATTACTTTCAATAAAGACTCCAGGCTAATCCTGGAGGGTTGGCAGCTATAACTCTAGGCTACGTAACCCACCTATAACAAGCAACTCTAAGATGTGTAGGAAGGAAGGGCTTGTAAGCCGACCTTGGGAGACCTGGGTTCAATTCCTGACTGATAGATGCTTTCCACACTTGGATCCTATGAAGATATGGGCCTAGGGTGACCAGGCAGCAAACGTGAAAAATCCGTGATGGCGGGTAATAGGAGCCTAGATAAGAAAAAGACCCAAAAATCAAGACTGTCCCTATAAAATTGGGACATCTGGTCACCCTATATGAGCCATCTAGGCACATATTGGGCCATCTAGGCACCAGGAGTGGATGAACTAGGTTCTGAATTGACTGCGTCTCTAGGGGTGTCAGAATTGCTATACTGGATCAGACCAGTGGCCCAGCCTCTCTGATATTATCTCTCTGGTGGAGCTGATACCAAAAACTTCAGAGAGAGTTTCAAGAAAAACCTATAATGGAATGATCTGCCCACAGAGGAATCTCATTCCATGCCCCATCAACTAGCGTCTAGCTTAGGCCCTGAAGCATAATGTGTTCTTATTCCTTAGATGGTTTTGGTCCTATGCTGAAGTCTGGAGCAAGAAGCACCTCTACAGAGTTTAGTTGAAGAGCTAAAATCAACATAAGGAAGCTGAAATAATTATTTTCTGTCACCACATCCAATTTGGCCACTCTGCCTTCAAATGCCAGCTGCCATAATTTAGCACCAAACCAAACAAAAGGAAAAAAACCTCAGCTAAAATTTCCTGAGTTCCTCAGCACAGAACACTGTTAAGTGTGTGTGTGTGTGTGTATTGTTCGGCTTGGCTTTCATTTCCTCTTCTGGAGGGGATTAGGCATTTAAACCCATGAATCATTGCAGAAGCCACTAATGCTGACAACCCTTCTCGGTAATGGATGTCTCAAGCATGCCATTGTTCCCGGGGTGCAGCGAGGGCAGGATGTTTTCATTTGGCTGTTACCCACGAAGCAGGCTGCTGAGAAGGGTGGGGAGGTAGGATGGGGATGGATTAGAACACACTTCCTCAGGTAAACTGGATGCTTCCCCATGAATACATGCCACTTTGGCATCTAATAGAACTGAGTTCTGCTTGTAACATTCCACCTGCATCATCTTTATAGGGAGCCCTATACATCTTGGCACTCTCCTTCAGTTTCTGAGACTGCAATATCCCCTACAGCCAGAGGTGATGTGGGGCGGTGGGAGGCGGGTCACGGAAGTCGCGTGGCCCGCCCCCCACCGCCGCCCCAGATTTGCTGTTTGGCTTGGACTGAGCATGCTCAGGAACACAACTGAAGCCGGCTGCCCACACTGTGCCCCCCACCACACACACACTATTGGCAGGCACAGAGAGTCTCTGCCTACAGCCGTGGTTCTCTGCATATGAGTGACTAGTTGTCTCTGAGGAAGTGGTTCATGAATTTTTTTCTGGTTGGCTTTTCTCTGCTCCTCGACTGAAGTTGATTTGCTCAGTCACTACTTGCTGGGGCCTGGTGCCCCCCAAGCCAATTTACAGTGCCCATGACACCTCCTTCAACGGGTCTGGGAATATCAGCCTGAAGGATTCTGGAGCACAGTTGGGGTTGGGGGTGGGGGTGGGGGGGGGGGCTGGCTGTGATGAGCTGAATGGAATAGCCAGCTGCTCACTGCCACTTGTCAGGGACGTTTCTGCCTGGTGACGTGTTTACTGCTCCTCTCCCTTGTGGAGACTGAATGCAGCTTTGGGACACACCACATTGCTGATCTTTCTTCCGAAGCCAAAGTCAGGATTGCAGAATCAGGCCACACTTCCACTGGCTTTGCAAAGGTGAGAAGAGCAGGATTGGGTCCTAAGGGTCAAGACCTAAAGCCCAATGAAATCAGTGGAAAGACTCACAGGCCTTCACTAGGCTTTAGATCAGGCCATGCGCGAAGCAGACAATATCCCCAGCTATGGATCGGTATTGTGTGGGTTTTTCTGTTTAAAAATAATGGGAGTATATGGGACAGAAAGCTTCTCCTTCATTTGTAGCTTTCATAGCAATCTACTTTTGGCTTGTGGTGAATCTTTGATCAGTAGTGCAGTAGCAGAACCTACAACTTCTGTCCTGGAGCTGTCTTGGATTTTAAATCCTGTTGGGAAAAAGTTAACAGCAGAGAGCAAATTATCTGCAATTTGCTGTACTTTTTATACAGTGCTCTTCTGCTAATGATTGAATAATCTATTCAAAGTATAAATTGCCTTGTTCTTGAAGAGCTATAGCTCACTATAAGACATACATTTAAGAACAAATGACAATCGTGGCAGGTTTCTGCTAGGTTTGTTTTAGAAAGGACACCAATGAAGTTAAGAAGAAATGGGGTGGGTGGGGAGCCTAGCATTTCAGTAGGGACTAGAGTTTGTTTTATTTGGATTACAGTAATATGTAGACTGCCCAACTGCAATTAGGGGGATAGAGAGCCTTTCTGTATGTGTGAGAGTTTCTGCCCCAAAGAGCTTACAATCTAAATAAACATGACTGCCAAAAGATCGGAACTCGAGGGGCGGGGGGAATGCAACTTACTGGCAGCGAACAGTATGTTGGTTTGCAAACATAACAAATGTTCAAAGATATTGGGGCAATTCTGGTGCATTGTAACACTCACTGATGGAAGTACATGGATTTATTGGGGCAATGCAAGCACCAACTCTCCCCTCAGGTCAGATCAACAACATACAAGATAACTTAACATTAAGATAGTTATATCACTGTCTGCTGGTAAAGGTGCTGTCTACACTAATAATTACAGTGTCTCAACACAACTCCACTGAGTTCAATAGAGCTATTGCATTTACAGCAGCTGAAAATGGTGCATTACTGCCGGATGCACACCAATTTTCCTTTTGGCTTAGAAAAATAACTACACTACTTGCAAATTTTATTTAGCTCTTCATTAAAACTGATGGAGTTCATATTAATATTATATTAATTTTTGGAAGTCTTTTATTCACATTATCTCCAAATGCTTTACAGAGATTGTACGAATCATGCAAAAAGTACTGAAATATAGCAAATAATTCAAACTGATGCACACCAGGAATACATACAGTCCTGTGTTATAAGCTAGAGATGGGTCTGAACTGCAGCATTGGAATGGGGATGTGAATGTTTCCAAAAGTCAGGTGCAGGATTTTAGCTGTGGTCTGTCTAAATCACCAGTGTGGTGTGGAGGGCAGTATTAAAGCCTTTGCTTCTAAGGCCAATAACAGTGACAGAGAGAACCGGAAGGAAATCTGTCTTCAGATGAGAGTTGAAAAGCCCTGATGAGGCAACGGGCGGGAGAAAGGAAACATGTTCTCAAAGGCATGAGAGGTTGAAGAGTATCTTGTATCAGTAATGACATGGTTTAAAAACAAAGGACTCAGGAAATGATAGAGCAGTCAGCATAACTTTGATATCTGGAAAGAAACTGGAACAAATTATTAAGCAATCATTTTGTAAGCACATAGAGCACGATAGGGTTATAAGAAATAGACACCCCGGCCGGATTTGTCATGAACAAGTTATGCCAAATCAGCCTATTTTTCTTCTTTGACAGGGTCACTGGCCTAGTGAAGAGGAGGGTAGGGTAGTCGGGATACATTCTGATTTTAGTAAAGCTTTTTTGACATAACAGTGTCATAAACAAACTAGGGAAATTGTGGTCTAGATTTAATTACTATAACGTGGGCACAAAAATGGTTGAAAAACTATATTCAAATAGCAGTTACCAATGGTTCACTGTCAAACAGACAGGTCATGTCTAGTGGGGTCACCCAGGGATCTGTCCTGGGTCTGGTGGTATTCAAGATTTTCATTAATGATTTGGGTAGGATAATGGAGTGGAGAGTATGCTTATAAAGTTTGAAGATGACATCTAACTGGGAAGCATATGGGCTGTCCCTAGCTATTTTGGGGTCCTATGCAGCCCCCCTGCGGGGGGGGGGGGACAATAGGCCTCTGCGGAGGTGGGGGAGAGCTGGCCCCAGGCCTCCACAGGGGTGGGCGAGCTTGGGGGTGGGGGGAACCATCACCCTGCACTCCTCAGGGGTGGGAAGGGGCTGCGATGGGGCGGAGCAGGGGCGGGAAGAGGTGGGTGGAACAGGGCGTAGGCTTTGGAGAAGAGGCTGGGGCAGGGTTGGGGTGGGGGGCCTGGTGAAGAGGCGGTCCTGCTTCCAGCCCAACATTTCTGTGTTCTGCGACCAAGGAGAAAGGTCAGCGAACAGGTTAGTGTTTTAGGTGAGAGTAAAAGGAGGGAGCTACAAAGAGATCAAAACTGTGAGGTGAGCAGGCCCCCGAGAGAACATAAATTTGGGTCCAGATTTGATGTGATGGCATCCATCTCCCAGCAGAAATAGAATACTCTGTAACTCCCATAATTGGAGTTCATGCTGCATGTTGCCTTGCTTTAAATGGTTAGAGCATCTGCCCCATACAAGGGATTTAAATGGCTCAGGGGTCTGGGATTTATTCCTAGGTCTTGGTTTCACATCAGGACCCATTTTGAAGCAATGTAAACAATTACTCGTTGGATTGCTATTCAGAGGCTTGGGTGTCAACTTGGTGTTCCCAGCACAGACAACAAGACACAAATCACCCTGAGAACTGGCATTAGTTGACATCCTTGCTGGCATCCGTGGCAAAGGGGGGTATAAAAGAAGATGCATAAAGAGCTTTCTATAGATCCCCAAGGCCAGTGGGAGGCACAGTTGCCAACTTTCACACGGAAAAAAAGCACCCCGACTTTCACAATAAGCCATTTCAAAACAAGGCCAAAACAAGCCAATCCCTAAGAACCCCAACACTATGTGATTAGATCCCCCCAGTGTGCAGTCTGGGACTGTGGTGGGCCCGCTGTTCACCCCGACCCTCTCTCCCTCTTGCCCCTTCCTGCCCCCCCTTGCCACTGCTTGCTGGGAGCCAATCAAAAAAAAGCAGCAGCTAGCTGCAACAAGCTACAAGCCAAACAAGCAACAAGCCAAAAACTAGTCAACAAGAAATTCACAAGCCAGTTAAGCCAAAAACAAGGCCAATTTCTATGTTTTTTTTCGCAGGTTTGGCATGTCTGATAGGAGGTGGTGTGGGAGGATACTGCACTTGAGTCATGTCACAGTTGTCAGTTTGGTACTAAATTTACATAATAATGCATTGTGGTGAGACATTCCCTGCCGAGTTAATTTCAGGGATACCCCCCACCCATCCCCTCCTACTCCCTTCACTATTAGTCAGCATCTGCAAGGCTCCTGCAGGCGACTGGCCTCTTGCTCAAGGGATGAAAGGAGGACAAGCATTCATAAAGTATCCATTCCTGTCTCATCCTCTCGGGCTACCTCACCAGCTGTTTGCTTAATGACGCGCAGAACCCCCAGTCGCTGCCTTCACACCCTGAGGATAAGTATCTGCTCAGAGGAGCCAGCTGTTCTTCACAAGGAAACTGGCCGGCCCACTGTAGAGCAAATATTTCTTTTTTTTTATTTCAGAAAACCACAGGATGGTTCAAAGTGTCATACACACATCTTCAGGACACACAATAAAGAGGGGCTGTTTTCCATTGAGAACGAAAGGCCAGATGTTGAAAACCAGCCTCCCTCCTTGGATGTGTAATTTCCTGTGAGGAAACATGGTCTGGAGACCAGTGAACTGGACTGGGACTTGGGAGCTCTATTCCTGGCTTTGCCGCGTCATCTGCAGCCAATCTCTTCACCTCCTTGAACCTCTGTTTTCCCCTCAGCCCTGTGGGTGTTTCTATGTTCATACAGGCCCTAGCAGTGATGGTCAACCTGTGGCCCACCAGGGTAATCCGCTGGCGAGCCACACAATTGTTTATTTACATTGACCATCTGTAGGCCCGGCCGCCCACAGCTCGCAGTGGCCATGGTTCGCCATTCCAGACCAATGGGAGCTGTGGGAAAGCTTAGCACATTGGGCCAATAGGTGCTACCATAATACAAATGTATGACAATGAACTATGGGTTCAAATGTAAGTATGTTTTTATTGAAGTGTCTAACCTCAAATCTCTAGGTGACAGTACGTCTTGGAGGCAGGGAATCCTCAAGGTGTATGACTTGCCTTATTAATCAAATAATCCTGAGGCAAAAGGAATGTGACTTTTCTATAATAAAATAAAGAGCACATGAAATGGAATCAGAGCCGCTCTGTACTAATTATGAAACGTGTATATTGACCTGTTTATTGGGATGTTTACTGTCTGAATATTTGTTTTTTAGTTTAATAGAGGACTGTTAGGGGGAAAACAAGCAAGAAGGGTAGAATGACTCAAGACAAGCCACTTTTCAGCAAACATTTGAGACAATTCTAGGATGGGGAAAAGGTCTGGGAACATGAAGATTGAAAGGACTAGAGAGGTTTAAAAAGTGTCTCCTTCTCAAGAAAGGTGAGTTGTTCTGGGGGGGGGGAAGGGGAGAGCCTGATACATGGGGACCCCATTGGGGTATCTGCAGAAGCTAGGCCTGCTTGGTCACAATGGCAAGATGATCTGGCTTGTGATCAGAGATGTGCAGGCAGACTGTTTTTAAAACCCCTTTCCTCTCAATACTTTGTTCCTACTGGTAAATAAACAATATGTTGTTTTAAGAAAGCTGTTTGGTTGCTAAGGACACCACAGGTTACAGACTCCCAAAGGGAAGTAACTCAGGTGCTGAATCCTGTCAGACCTGCCAGGTGAGTATGGCTGATACACAGGTTACTGTAGCCCAGTGGCCAGTTCAGGAAGAGGAGATCTGCAGAATTCCACCCCAGGCTAGGTACAGCCATGAGGCCTAACTCCTGAGAGGGTGCACTCAGACACAAGAGAGGGGATAGCTCGCCCTGCAACTGTGCACTATCCATAGGTGCCTACTCTGTGGGTGCTCTCGATGATCAGTTGGCAAGAACAAACAGGACAAATGCCCAGTTTTGCCAAAAAAGTTGGGATGGCTCTAAAAAAGGGACTGCCCCAGTCAAAATAGGATGTATAGTCACCCTCCAGTCACTTAAACATCTAACTGTGTGCATGAATTCTATAGACTTCTACAGTGAGTGACAACCCATTGAATATATATCTTGAAGGCCAGGAAAAATAAACCTACGTAACTTGTACCTCTATCCCATTGTTGCAAGGTAGACTGAGTCCTATAGAAACGAGGCTCACACAGTAGCTAGATATAAGTGGTGAGTTATTGAAGGCAGACAGTGACACAGCCGCAACAGGGGCCCCCTATCGTTGCTGTCACTGAGAGACGGGGAAAGCCCGACGCACCGAAGCAATGCTCGGGATGAAGCCCATCATGCTGGAGCACGCAGACACAGAAATACCCATGCACATTTGCATCTCATACATAGCTCATGAATAGCTAATAACATGTTTTGCTTTACTGCATTGTTTTGCTTCCCTAGTCTCACACAAGCTGAATCTCACAGTTAGCAGCTGCAGCTGGGAAGCTCTGGTTCCCATGCACACGAGAGAACGAGTTACCTTGACCGACAGTGCCCCTCCCTGGAGATGACCGTGAGAGCGGATTGCATTCCCTAGCAATGGCCCGTCACAATCTCTTCTGCATGCTACACCCATCCACCTGAGGAAAAATGCATTAGCTGATGCACATATGTATTCTTACCAGGAGAGAAGTAACAGCAGTGATTTTACAGCCTGAAATCTGTCATTATACAATGTGATGACTAGCATTGCTGTTATAAATAATCAGTGAAAGGTCTGAAGTAGACCAAATCTGTCATTTCCCAAAAGAAACACTGCACCTGAGGAGCCAGAATTAAAAATGGTACGTGGTAGCACATACCTGCTCACGTCCATCATTCTGAGCGATTGATTTGAATTGGTGACAGGCAAACATCAATAGGTTTGGGATTTTGTGGGTTGGTCTGAATAGACATACAAGTGTTTATCATACTTAACCCAGGCACTTTGCTGCCCTACCTCGAAGACATAGTCTCACTACTGACCTCTGTTCACATGTCAGAGACAGATGACTTTCCAAAAAAGCAAAATCTGACCTGAGCTATCACCTAAAATTCAAGCGGTGCCTGAGATTTTCATATGGGATTTCAAGTGCCCAACTTGAAAGACCTTTTAATAGGGCCTGATTTCCACAGGACTTTCAAACTGGGCCTTTTTAGAGCATGCCACATTGGCCACCCAAAAAAATGAGGCTCTAAAAATCTCTACTCATATCTGCAAATCGTGTTAACAGATCAAAAGTATGTTGCCCTTTTGGGTATTTCCTAATCCTATAAGGATCTACATGTCTAGGTCCTGGCTGAGACAAGGAGCAGATATGCCACAACAGTGCCATACCATTAAGAGGCTTCCCTTTATGCAGCAGGGCTGTGTCTGGAGTTCATTCATGAGAACAGGTCTCTTATCTCTCTGACTGCTACTTCATCCTCCTCTCTGTGCCTCCATTATGTAAACGCAGTATACTTCTCCATTGTTAAATCAACACCCATTCCCCTCATTAACCTGCAATGTTCAAGAACTCTGTTTATCTATTTTATTAAAGCCTTTTTTCAAGCATTCTACCCTGTACAAAGGGGGCTTCTATCTGCAGATGGTTTTCTCTGCCTTTAGATCATTGTTGTACTGGGCCCGTTGTTGCTACCTTCGCTTTAATAGGAAAAATCCTGGCACAACACAACAAAGGCAGAGGCTGCCTGGGGTCCCCATTGATTCAGCAAGCGCAGGCCAGTGTGTGAAAGAGATGACAGAAACACAGCAAGTGCCTCTCTCCTCCCCTTTTATTCAAGGAATAGGGGCTGGGTTATGAATGAGAAGCTCAGGCTCATTCACAGACGGAGTGAATAACTGATAAGCTGCACAATGGCAAGCAGCTTACAAGCTGCAGAAGTGCTTCAGATGTGGCAGTCCCCAAAGGAGAGCTTAATTCCCAATGACTCACTGGTGCACGACAGATGGAAAGGGAACTATTAAAATATGAAGGAATTATAGAGCTTTGATCTTCTAGTTTTGAAAAGTGCAGGGTCTGTTGCTAGGAAGAAAGAGGGGGAGGGGGATAGTTTTTGAAAGAAGCTGTCTGTGATTTCTGGTTTATAAGGCTATGGCCCTGATTCAGCAAGGCACTTAACTGTGGGCTTGACTGTAGCCACACGAGCAACCTCACTCACCCCTTCTCAGTAAAGCATTTATGCACCTGCTTAACTTTAAGGGCATGCTCAAGTCCTGTTGATTTCAATGGGATTACTCACCTGCTTGAAGTTAAGCACCTGCTTAAATGCTCTCATGCAACAGAGCCAGAGTGGAATGCTTTACCTTGCAACGGTATAATTGAGATTATGATCCCAGCATGACACACAAGAAAAGATAACATTTATTTATGGCCCAAACACATCTATCTTCCTTCAGCAGCCTCAAGTGTTCAAAAAAATCAAAAGACCCCCAAATACCATGAAATCTTAAATTTTGGGCTATTTTCCCTCTGATGTCTGAGCCCTTATCATTGATGTTTTCAAGTTTTAATCCAGAACCATGAAGGCTACATCCTTTAAAAAATAAAAACAACCTGAGATTCCACATTATCATCTGGCTCTAGGAGTTAGGGATTAAAAAAACAAACAAACACTGTAAGACTTGTGAGAAAAGCATAGAAGTTAGCAATGCTGTGCTCTATAAATCCCTATCAGCCCTGCATATCTCAGGGTTCTTTGCTACTGCTTGGGGTGCATGTGGAGGAAGGTAGTAGATTGTAATAAGGTGGCCGGCCCCTTTAAAGCCCAGGGTGCCTGTTCAATCAGCCCCACCTGTGTTGTAATTAACTGCAGCCCAGCCTGAGGGAGCAGGATGAGGGGTCAGCTATTAGGATGGTGAACACTTGAGCCTTGTGATAAAATGGCTTAACAGAGCAAAGTCACACGGAAGCTGGCTTAGGAACTGCAGGCAGCAGTTTGGGTTCCTGTGGGAAGTTCTGAGTTAGGGCCTATAAGAATCAGAGAGGCCACTGAAAGAAGCTTCCAGAATCCCAGGGAGGGGAGGCAAGGTAGTAGGAAACCTGTCAGGCCCAAGGGGACAAACCATGATGTGGTTTCTTTGTTTAATTGGACTTCTGCTCCCCTGGAAGGGTACTGTGGAAGGACTACATCAGCTGGTAAAAAGGGGATACTTGAGGTGAAGACTTGCTGCAATGCCCCACTCTGGCGGGTGGTGAGTAGAACTCCTTAACAGAGGCTGCTGTATGGCTTTGTTTCTCCATTTCCTAAACTCTGGGGATTTGGGTGTTTTGTCCTTAGTAACCTTACTCAGTGTTGGGGTGGTTTTGCCCTTTTTTGATCGTAATTATTACTGAGCACTCAGTTTAAAGAGTTACACACTCTTCTTCTGCTTCCAACCATGGTGCTGCTATCACCAGTGTTCTGGCTTGTAAGCCTCGTCCCAGCCTCCCATTTTCAAGTCAGCCTGCTCTGACCTTGCTCACTCGGTTGTGCCCACTGTTTAGTGTCAGAGATGTGACAATTCCATTTTGGGGATGCTATAGCTGGCTTGTGGTAAGGTGACCAATCCCTAAACTAGGTTCTTCTAGCACCAGATTTCAGCTTCTCTGCCTCACCTGCAAGCCTAGATACAATCCTGTCCCCACAACCTCTCTGAACTCCTTCTGTTGATTCACTTGCACTCTTTCCCTACTCCTCTTGGCTTGCTAGTCTCTGGGACAGAGCCTAGAAACTGCCCGGCTCCTTACATCAGCTAGGGAATCTGGCCTCTGGTTTTCCTTCCCCCCCCCCCCATATGCCTCTTCGTGCCTTGATCCCCCTGCAACTGGAACACCTTACCTGGGCTCAGTGCCAAGTGTGCCCCCCCCCATTTCCTCTAGCAATTCCCCTCCCTTCTGGTCAATGATCCCTCCCTTCTTCTCCTGATTAGTCTTGTCTATGTCTTGTTTACATTGTTGCCCTCTTGTGATGTTTGATAGCTGTCCTGCAATATCTAGTGCCTCTTTTTAAAAAAAAAAAAAAAAAAAATCCAGCTCCTGGAGTCAGGTGACTAGGTGAGAATCTGTTTTCATTTTAAAATGTTTCTAATGCTTATAGTGATAGAAAAATTTGAAAATATGACCTGTGTGCGCTCTGTTGGCACAGAAGCCAAATGAACTGCAATTTTTCTTACATGTCATGGTTTTGGGGGTGGGAGAGGAGATCTGAGTCACAATTATTGAATATGAGATGAACGACAGCAGGTTCAGCTTCTAGCACAAGCTCCTTTTTAAAAAAAAAATGCAGTGCCCCGGGTCTCATTTGGGTCTGCAAGAGCAGAATACACTTGCTGTGCTATCGAAATATGTTTGTAAGATCACTGATCACATAGGGGGCTGGTTACAGCTCTGCTGTATTTACAAACAAAAATATCCTCCTTGTGCAGTGATGGGGACAGGAAATATGGAACTATCCCGTGACGAGCCTGTGGTGGTTTAGTAGAAGACTAGCAAAAGTTTTTTTTTGTAATGTGGTGGTGGTTCCAAAAGGCATTTCAGGCGGTTGGACAGGAAGAGAGGAAATATTTTTGACATCAGGACATACAGTATGGCAACCTCAGGGCTTTAATGGTGCCCTTCTATTACATAAAAACAGTACTTAACTTGTTTTTTCCATGCGTTCTTCAAATTCCTTGGCCAGTCCCATGGCCATTTAATCCTAATAGCTAAGGGCTGCTGTTCAAAGCACAGCATGAAGTCTGCAGATGTGTAGCAGAGGAGTAATTACTTCTGCTGAGTGTCATGGATCTGACTCTAATTTCACTGTTTTTGTTGTAATCTGTGTGGTGGTAATAAAAATCCACAAGTCTGCTTACTATTTATTCTGACCAATCGGCCCCCTGCCAGGATCAGAGAGAGTGTAATGCTTCAGGAGCTGGCATGGGGAGATGATGCCATTAGTAAAATTCTAGGAAACACTGTACAGCAGCCTGTTTCCGGTGACACCTCTGGCACACAGAAACCAGTTGGAGCTGGTTAGGCATAGTCTGATGTACATCTATCAAAAAGAGAACGCAACATGGCAGGGATGGTTTTTGAGAATTTATTCATTTTGAAGAAAAAATGGAAAAGTTTTGAAATTGTCAATGACCTGTTTTGACATTTTTCTAAGGGGAAAAAGTTCTTGTTT
The DNA here is from genome assembly GCA_032164245.1 of Sternotherus odoratus. NCBI lineage: Eukaryota > Metazoa > Chordata > Testudines > Kinosternidae > Sternotherus > Sternotherus odoratus. The sequence goes on along the minus strand of JAVMKO010000005.1, from coordinate 38,346,755 downwards.
TATTCTCAATGATTATTTTAAAATTTAGCCTAATTTAATGTGTTAAATGTAAGCTTTAAAAAAGATTGTAATTGAAACACAATGATTTGATCACCCCAATTTTTTCTTCTTCTTTCTGTTCACAAAAATATTTGAGACCTAACTTTTCCTCTTCTGATTCAGCACACAAACTTTTGAACCTCAGAGTCTCACAGAATGGGAAAACTACTTCCCTTCTGGCTGTAAGACAAACAGGCTGATCTGACCACTTGCCTCTATTCTTAGGATTCTTTTCCTCATGTGTGTTTGCCATCTCAGGGCCTGCCCCAGTAAACATTTGCCCCTGGACATAGTGATTGGCTGATGCCATGCCAAGGAGGTAAAATGGGGGATCAAGTATTTGGACTCCAACTGCTAAAAAATTGGCTAAATTTATATTTCCCATATGATACCCCTGCCACAGATCCTTTTCCTTAAAAACATGTAAAGAGTCCCCTGGCAACAGTCTCTTGCCTTCCGTGCAGGTTTGTCTTCCAGCCTGTGCATGGCAAGTTCCTCATTTATGCCCTCGGAGGATCCACCAGCCCTAAGTAAAACTCATTTCAGAAGATGCAAGGCCACCTGCTCACAGTCCAAATCTAGACCAACTCACTACAATCTGGCTAGCAATCTGTATCATTTTTGACGGAGTAAGACACTGTTAACATCCACTTGGGGCTTGCCTAGCTGGAGACTTAGTGTGAGGCAAGCAGCAGTATAGAATCTGTAACAGACTAACCTGCTCTATAATAACTGGCCATGGGGACCTTGCTACCATGCACTTAAAGGTCCATAATATGTATTTACTGTGTGGTACCAGGGTCCACCCAGCCAGTCAGGGCACACACATTAGTATGTAGACTTATGCCTCAGCTTGCCGCTCATTAACTTTGTCTAAGCAAGCCCACAGAAGGATGCAGGGCATGTGCTACTTCTCAGGGAAATGCACTACAGAGCTTTGGGATTGCCCCCAAACAAGACATTAGTGGTGAGACCCAAGGCTGGGCTGTCCTTTAGTTTTTGTGCCATGCAGCGTTGGTTGTAAGGGGTGGAAGGGTGTCTTATATCCATACACAGGTTGCCAGCCCCTTGGGCCTAGGCATGCCGGGGTAATTCAGTGTTCTACTCCTACAACTCCACTCTAAGCAAGCACACAGGAAGGGGACAGTCGCCTAGCATGCTGGCCAATGTAACTGAGCAACCCTGGAATGGTACAACCTCAGTGATGGTTACCATCCCTTCAAATGCCTCCAAGTTCTAGGGGGAAGAGAGGAGGAGACTGTGTAAGTCTGTCTAAGGCACGGTCTAAGTTGCTCTCTGGCTGCTTCTGGGCTGGTGTACCTGCCATTGTAGTAGGAAGAGATCCTAAAAACATAAGCCCTTGTATCAAAGGCCTGGCATAAGGTAAGGACCCGCTCACAAAATCTGGCAAGAACAAGGCGAATACTGCAAAAATACACATTCCTAAGAAGTGCTAGTCACAAAGTACTCACCCAAACACATCACAATATCAAGTCTTACCAAAACATCCCAATATTAAAATTGGTACAAAAATAATAGGAACATACTAATCCCTCCTGAAAGATAAGGTCAGTAATAAATAGTATGGATTGAACCAACATGTACAAGGTGATGGGTAATAACTAGCCACATCAGGGGGAAGTAACTAAATTTCAGAGGGCAGTACTAACTTGTCTTACATCTTCATACCCTGATGATCTCGGAGGGAGTATCTTTATCTGCCGTTCACTGAGATGGTCCATTGTTACTGGCAGACATGTATTAGTGGTCCAGTCAGTCTGCGAATACTAGTACTGTGCTTTGTTGACAATAAACCTGGCTAGGTGTCTTCATCCCTTAACGGATCTTGTGGTCATTGGGTGGTTTGCTTGAGGTCTGCTGTGCCAGCTGTCTGCACAGGGCGGGGGTGGCACGCAAAGAAAATGCACATACACACAGCCAAACATCATCAACATCTAACCACACTTATCCCCACAAACAGGACTGTAGCTAAGCCACAGTCCAGGAGAGTGCCTGAAATGTCCTATACAAAAAATGGGCTTTTTGAAAGTCACTCCAACAAACGTACTTTTTGGCATAACTTTTTTTGCTGCCTCTTATCAAGCCAGTTACAAAAAGAACATTTACTAACTGAAACCTGGGTTTTCTTAAAGGAGCATTTCCAGAAGATTTTCAATTAAAAAATCACAAACCTTCAAAATGAAAAATGGGTGTCTCGTGAGCCCTCGAAATAACTGTGGAAATTTCAATTCCCTTTCCATCCATGCTTTGACCTGCTCTGCAATATAGCACACAGTGAAATGTATAGAGAAAATAAGACTGAAGTTGAGTTGTCTTTTGTAAAATAATTACTCTTCTCCCCCCCCCCCCCCCCCCCCCCCCCCCCCCCCCCCCCCATGTATCCTCTGGACTGGATACAAATTCTGGCTGGCCTGAGCTAGAAAATCTATTACCAGATACTAGAAAAGTACAGCATTCCCCTCCACTCCGTTTCTCACTAGGAAATAATTCATTGTATAAAATAGAAGGGCATGACTGTGCCAGGAGACACTATGAGAGAGCGAGAGCATTTTATGTTCATTATTAGCGTGTGGAGGAGGGGCTTGGCCAAAACATACCTAGATGGTCACTATGGTGATGGAGCTAATCCAGCAGTCTGTCACTACATTTATAAGATAAGGGGTGGGAGGAAAAGACTATGTAGTAAAAGGAGATATATAACACATCTTCTCTCCTACCTTTTGTTGGTTTGGTCTCTTTAGATAGTAGCTGCCTGAAGAGTTTACAATCTCACTCATACACACTGTGTTTAAGACAATGGGGCCCTGACTCTCTCCTGAAAATGCTACTATAATACAAATAATATATCAAGTTGCAAAAAAACTAAACTACACTCCAGAAGGATTTAAAAACCATTTGATATATAACTGATGCTGTAACTGTGGGGTTTGTTTTGGTTGTCGATAGTCTTTTAGAATTAACAGTAGTGTACAAAAATGTAGTTGACCATCTAGAACTCTAAAGTTCAGTTTCATTCAAAGTTTGTGCAATGATTTGAATTGGTTTATCTATCAGCCATCTTCCAAAATGCCAACTTCCACTGGAGTCACTGAAAAGACTGCTGTAAATCCCAGTGGGAGTTGGGTCAGGGTCTAGATACACAATCAAAGCCTACCTCAGCAAGGCACTTGAGTATGTGCTTTGGTGAATTGTCCGTAGACTCGAAGTACTATGGGCCTGATGTGTAACCTATGGGAGTTTTGACACTGACTGGAAGTGGGGTTTTGGATCAGGTCAAATCTCACTTTCTCTGGTACTTTTTGCTGTCTCTGCTGGGGAGTTCCATGAATACAAATCTTGGAAGCATGTCCCCTGTGGAGGTTTTCTCTGCCAGGGTGCATGTGCATTAACTCTGCATTGTCTTGTCTACAAATGTATTGGCTTGTGAGGTGTTGACTTTTCCAGACTCTGTTCTCATTAGGCTTTTACTCCTTGCCACAGTGATGTCTCCATCAGCCCAACCTCTGTAGCCTCGGTTAGCCAGAGGTGAATACAAGTTTGCTTGATATGACTGTTTTGATGAGGAAATATCAGGGATGAGGGTAGTGACTGAGTTACTGGTACTTGGATGGAAAGAGCATCCTGTATACAGCATAGTGCTTGCAGTATCCAGTGGGGAGAGGTGACTCCACGTGAGTGGGACAAGAGAAATAATACAGAAAGCCTCTGCTCATGGAGAGATGATCAGACTTGAGTCCCAGTCCTTCACTTTGAGCCATGTGAGCTGATCCTCATGCCTGTGTGAAGTCCCATTGATGTCAGTGGGCCTCCATTCAAGCATAAGGCTCTAACATTCTGTTTCAGACTTGGGGCAGGACAGGCACATCTTTTGCATAACTTCAAACCTCCTTGAACATAGTGGGTTAGAAAGCTTCACTGGCACTAGAGCATTATTGGGTTCCCATCCTGCTTAGCAGGAGAGGGGGACAATCTTCCCTATCTCACAACCCAATGGAAACAATTGGAGGACGGGGGAGAAGTAGAGCAGACAGTGGAAAAACATCTAAAGAATATGGGCTGGATGGGGCCTTGGGCTGTATGATGGGGGTGGGGTGGGGGAGTGTAAGGACTGCCTCTTGCATCCCTACAGGGGCCACCTAGACGATGGGTCCAGGTGCAAAGGAGGGGGGTGGTTGGAGAGTGGACATGGGGTGGGGTTGGGGTGTGAGAGGGAGATTTGGTTCTATCTCTGGCGAGTGCAGCTGAGCAGAGTTGGGTGGCATAACTTGCTGCTGATGTAGACTGTTGACAGATTAGTATCTCTGGGATGGTGCTGCTTAAGTATGGCTTCTTACTCAGGGCTGTGTCTAAACCCAATCTAGCCCTGTGGGGAAATTGGCAGAGGGATCCTTCTAATAGGGGATACATACTGTCATGGGGAGGACACCCACTTATACCAGTCTAAGCCTTGGGTGAGAGGATGCACAGCTAATACAGAGGCTCTAGCATGGGCTTCCAATAACTAGAGGAACAGGGCTGGATTTTGTTTTAAATGAATCCTCCTGTAGCCTAGGGTTGAATTACTGGAAGAGAATGCTTTAGAGGCGTGGGTTAGTTCTGCATCCCCCTCCCCCCCTAAAATAGCACCAGAGGGCCTGCCATCCTCAGATTCTAGGAAGCTTGCCCACCCATCATCCATGTAGCAAACTTTGTTTCTGCTAAAACCTCAGCCTTGTTAGGCATCTCACATGCCTATAATTCACATCACGAAAATGGGGATAATAGCAAGTTTGTGGGAAACAGAAGTAAATTTGGATCAAAAATGAAGGACCATTGAGAGGTGGTGTGTTCAGGGGAAATCTTTATTCTGCAGCATGCGGTAGACCTACATGATGGTTACATCTCCTGTCTCTGCCTTTCAGAGGCTCTGTGCCAGCTTAGCTTGCTTATATAAATCTCTTTGACCTGCTTGTTCCCTGTGGAGATGGAAACCAGCTCATCTCTCGCCTACAATACAAAGCTGCACGTGAAACAGCCCAGGGCCATATGCCTTCGCCATCATTAGGAATGGTTGGCTATAGCCCATATGTAGCATAGGGGAACAGAACTCAAAAGAACCTCCACCATTGGAACTAAAAGAACCTGCCAAGAGTATTGGGACATATGAAGCCTGATTTCCAGAGATGCTGCGTGCCTGCCATCCCTGTTGACTTCCACTGGAGTTGTAGGTGGTTGGCATTAGAGCTGGTGGGAAACTGTTTTCACAGAACAGAAACTTCAAGACTCCAAAGTATTTTTCTACAACAGGATGAAACTGAGACATTTGACACTTCTTCTTTTTTCTGATAGAGAGAAGGGGCGGTGCCCCAGAGTAGCCAATAGCCCATTGGTCAGGGTCTTCCCAGTTTGTATGGCAGCTCAGGTCTTTCTGATTCAGAGCAGGGATTTGAGCCTGGGTCTTCCATATCTCCCATGTGTGCCCTACCCATCAGATGATTGACTAAACTGGGAAGCCCCTCTCTGGTTTTGGTCAAAATTCCATCCTGGACCTGAAACTTTCCTGATCAGTTTAATCAAAACTGTTAGGATTCTGCAAAAAGGTCTGGTTTTGTTTGAATCTGCATTGTCTCCGAGAAGAACTTAATTTCAAACCAGAATCAGGCCTGCAGCCTCTAACTGAGGCTAGTTGCAAGGCAATGGATTCAAATATTTGTGTGGGTCTGGTTTCATATTTGAGCTGAGGGCACATACCAAACAGCACTTGACACTGCAGATCTGGGTCGAGGGGTTGACTTTTGTTCCATGCTCTGTCGTTAAAGGGGCTTTCTTTGCCCTCTAATTGTTTAGAGCCAGCCTGGAAATGCTTCAGTTGTATGAGCAGTCCCAAAGGCACTGGTTCTCTTTCAAGACTGTTAGGTGCCCACTCTCTGAAATGGGATCCCTTCAAGGTGTCAAGTTGAACACCCAAAAATGGAAACACTATAAGTCACTGGTTGCTTTTGGAAAATCTTGGCCATTGTCTCTTGAATTCTAGGGGCTGGATCCCCGGATGGTGTAAATTCAAAGATCTAATCCTGCAGAGAATGTAACTGGAGCTACCCTGAGTCACACCAGCCAGGGATCGGGCCCTATGTGTTGAATCTATTACATGGCATATCTGATGCAGAAGCAATGCAATCTTAGTGATCGTTTTATTCTGTCAACACCTCACTCAAAGAATTAGAACCCTTTTCTTCTCCGGAAGGCAGTATTTCCAGGAAACTAAGAATAAAAGAGTAAAGAGGCAGTAGAATGACACCTATAACTACCATTTCCAAGGAAAGCCACATTACATACTCCAAAGTAATTATGGAATGGTTGTTAGGAATGTAATTTTAGGAGGCGATGCACTACTTGTGTTCATCGGTCCCATCCAGGCACTATACCGGAGTCTTCAGATGAGATGTGGCACCTGGCTGGTTCACTGGTGGTTACCTCCTCTGACTTGCATTTTTGTTTTCTGTCCGACACTCTCAGCACCCATAGATCCAGGACTTAATGGCATGACAGTTTGCTTTAGAAACAGGTGAGAGGCCATGATGTGGGAATCCAGCCCAATAGAGCACTGATGTGTAATTCTATATCAGTTATCTAGATGGGGCACATATGGTGCACACCTGTGACAGGCCTGGTCTGATCACCACAACGAGGCCAATTATCGGAGATTAGCGTGCTTATCTTTGGAAACGCTCTGCTAATCTGGCCTTTGCTCTGACTGCAGCAGTTTGTTGTCACGCACAGTGCCAGTGACTGTTGGCCTGCTGGGGTGTGTGCTTTGCTGCCTGAAACATTTGGACTTCGGAAGATGATTCCTTGTCTCATGTGGGAAGGAAGAAAGGCGTTAGGTGAAGATAAGGGCAGGGTTGTTTGCATAACCCAGCCTGTCAACATTACCAACATAAAGCTAGGTGTCCACTGTTTACTAAAGAGTTTCTCAAGGTGAATGGAATCGAAAGCTCAGAGAACAATCACCTATTACATGAATGTGGAATGCAATAGTGGTTTAGCTCAGGCACAAAAACTGCTGTTTCATAGTGTTATGACTTTAACACAGCAGCCATTGTATTCAGCAAGTGTTTTGTAGTAACAAGGTAATGCTGAGGGACAGGGCTGGATTAACTCTCTTCTGAGCCCAGGGCTATTAGATTTTGTGGGGCCCTTGTATACAAGTCTTTTTCCTGGGAGGGAGTTTGGTGCAGGAGGGGGCTGGGGCAGGGGACCAGAGTGCAGGAGGGAGTGTGGGGTCCAGGAGGGAGTTTGGGTTCAGGGGTGGGTTTTGACCTGAGGCATGAGGTTGCAGTGGAGGAGGGGGTGTGAGATGCAGGCTCCGTCCAGGAGGCAGCTTCCCTCAGGAGACTCCTAGCCGGTGGTGCAGCAGGGCTCAGGCTGCCTGCCATAAACCCACACCACTCCCAGAAGTGGCTAGCTGCTAGCATGTCTCTGCAGCCCCTGAGGGGAGGGGGACCACAGGTCTCTGTGTGCTGCCTGTGCCTGTAAATGCCACCCCTGTAGCTCCCATTGGCCAGTTCCCAGCCAATGGGAGCTGTGGGGATAGTACTGGGGGCAGGAACAGTGTGCTGAGCTGCCCCCCCAGCCAGAGGCTGCAGAGACTTGCCAGAAGCCAGCCACTTCCAGGAGTGGTGTGGGGCCACGGCATGCAAGCAGCCTGCCTGAGCACTCCTTTTAGCAGCCCAGAGATTGCTGCCTGGGATTTATTTTTGCAGGGCCCCACTTGAGCCGGGGCCCTGGGCTGCAGCTCCTTAAACCCCTGCCTTAATCTGACCCTGCTGAGGGACCCTGACCAAGATCAGTGCCTGGTTGTGTTGGGTGCAGTGCATTTGTACAGCAAGAGACAGTTCCTAAACATACAAGGCTCAGGGAAACTGGAAACACAGAAAGGAGAAGTGCCTTCCCCAGGGACTAGGAATTACAACCTAGATCACCTGATTCCCAGTCCAATGCCCTGTTTCCTGGGCCGTACACCCGTAGATAGTTCACCATATATTTGAAAGCTTTCCCCAGTGGAAAGAGTCCGTGCAGGGTCTACAGAGCACTGAAGCCCTTAAAACAGGGTTTTAGCAGCAGATGGACAGTGTGCAGTGCCTCTGCTCAGGAGGGCATTCAGCCAATACAGCGTTGGACATTGGAACATGTTTCTTCTCTCAAAACTGTAGAGACAGAAAACTGGGTTTACCTCCTTCTCTATTGATAAACTGCCAGGGTCTTATGACGCCTCCTGCTCAGCCCCAGAGAGAGGCAAAAATGAGCTTTGTTGCCTCATCTTCCCTCCTGTCTGTTTGTCCTATTAAGTGCTGGCATGGCACCAGACAGTGACACTTGGGTGTCCTAGCCATGTGTGGATGCCTGTCATTTGCAGCCAGGGGCACTACAAGTGAATTCAGTAAGGCAGGGTGGTTGGCTACAAAGATGCCGTCACATAGTCCCTGTTTAGGAGGGACCTGGAATGAAAAGGCACAAGTTCTGAAGCCATAGAGTGGGGGATGTCAAAACAGTGAAAGGTTAGCAGAGGATGAATCTCTCTGACCAGTGCTGGACTGCCAAAGAGCAGTGGCACTTTGAGAGAGATTATACCAGTGCAAACACTCATGACAAAATACTTGGCTGATCTGATAACCCATTTGGCACCTGAGTATAAAGGATTTTCTGAGCTGTTCCCACCTGCCTCTTGTGTGCTGATTAGGCTCCACAGGGGGATTCCTCTAATGATCCCTTTCACCACCAAACATGCTGCAATTGCAAGTACTACATAGGCTTGCCATGTCAGACTCTCACTGTAAATCCTGACCCCAGTTGGAATGGAGAGATGCCAAGAACAGATAATTACATGCCTTGTACCCGCTCTAATAATCCTCATGCCTTTTCAGTTTACTTCAGCTTCTTGGACTAAATGCAAGATAGATGGATTAGACAGAGGGGAGGGGGATCCTCGCAGAGTAACAATGGGCTATGCTGCTTTTAACCCATATGTTGCCAATTCATATCCAACCCCATTTAGTAGTGCACAGCAACAGTTGTGATGTAGTATTAGGGCAAGTCCCATTATAGACAAGTGTCTAGTCAAGAAATTGTCATCATTTGGTATTAATTGGCCCTTTGTCCATTTCAGCAGAGAAGCAGAAGAATAAACTATCCCAGCGGTTCTCAAACTGTGGGTTGGGGACCGCATTTTAATGGGGTCGCCAGGGCTGGCTTAGACTCTCTGGGGCCTAGGACCAAAGCCCAAGGGCTTCAGCCCTGGGCATTGGAACTCTGGTTACAGGCCCCCTGCCTGGGTGAAGCCCTTAGGCTTCGGCTTTGCCTCCCACCCCACCGGGGGCTCGGGCTGACTCAGGGTTCAGTTCCCCCCTCCTTGGGTCACAGAGTAATTTTTAGAGAGGTAGCCGTGTTAGTCTGGAATAGCAGAGGAAACAAAATCTTGTGGCACCTTAAAGACTAACTATAAAGTTTTGAAGCATGAGCTTTCGTGGGCTAATACCCACTTCGTCGGATGCAAGCAGTGGAAATTTTTATTGTCCAAAGCTGGTCACAGTGCAATGAAGTTTGAGAACCCCTGAAATATTCTCTTGAAAGGGTGTCCTCTAAACAGGTTTGAGGAAGACTGGCAGGGACTAGAATTCTGAGATGGGGCAGACTAGAAGAATGTCAATCTAATTTTTTTTAATTTCAAGAAGCATTAAAATACTTATTAAAAAGTAATTTAAAAAAAAGAGGTAGCCATGTTAGTCTGGATCCGCAGAAGCGACAAAGTCCTGTGGCACCTTAAAGACTAACAAAAGTATTGAAGCATAAGCTTTCGTGGCCTGATACCCACTTCGTCGGATGCATCCAAAGTGTGTGTGAACCCACGAAAGCTTTATGCTTCAATACTTTTGTTAGTCTTTAAGGTGCCACAGGACTCTCTATCACTTCTAAAATATTGTTTGTTTCCCTGGGATGATTGAATCAGTAGACCCACAGCATTTAAATATATTGGCATTGGGTACCTAAAGTTATTGGTGGATTTGGGTCTGTTTTTGGTATTGCCTTCACACTTAAGGATATTTCTCCTGGGATTTTTTTTTTTAGCTAATGAGATGTTTTGTGGGTGTTTCTGTCCTTTGATGGGTTTTGTTTTTTCCCCCTTTCTCTCCCAAATCTTTCTAAAACCCCTCAAGTGGCGCATCTCACAGCAAGTTTCTTACACTCCCTGCACATTCTGATAGCAGCATTTTCTTAGACTTTGTACAGTCCTCTTTCTGTTAGAATGAAACATAGAAGAGCCAACTGGTTTGGCAGAACTCCAGTTACCTAAGAAACCTAGTACTGGAAACGTACAAGCAGTAATGTTTTCTTCAAAGATCATGTTCTATCTGCCTTATTCTAATAAACAGTTCAAGTCAACACCTAACTTTCTAACTCTTTCCATCAGGACCAGACAGGAGTCAATATAATTGATCTCATTGCTTTTTCCTCCCCTTAAATTGTTTCTCAACATGACTCCTCCCTTATACAGCTGGATGCTGTATCACATGGTGCTTTTGTTGTGTACATCCTTTTCAGGAATTTGATTACACTACAGTTAATTTCTTAAAGGTAAACTATCGTTGTCTTAAGCAGTAGAGTCAGATACACTAGATGGGGGAGACCTCAGACACGAGGCAGTATAGCTGCTTATGAGGTATTTATTTGTACCTATGGTACATCTACACAGGGGGGAAAAAACAGCCCATGGCAGCAGACCCAGGCTCTGGGACTTGTTGCCAGGGGTGGTTAAGACATTCCTCTAGAGGCCCCACACAAACTCAGAATCTTAGTCTGCTAGGTGCTTTTTCAACATAGTGAGTGACAAAGCCAGCCCCTGAATAAACAAGGAGGGGAAAGTACCATTCTTCCCCCTTTTCTGTGCCTCTGCTCCTCCTCTGTAGAAGGGTGAGCTGAGGTGAGATGCCAGCTCCCAACATGCACCTTCAGGGCAAGGCTTTCCAACAAGTGCAGTCCCCCCAACCAGCTGTCATTGGTATGTGTGCTCAGGCTTTAAATACGGGTCGGCATCACCTGGGCTGAGCTGTCTGGAAATCTGGCAACTTCTTCTGGTTCCTCACCGGGAGCAGAGTTCTCTTTGAAAGTGTGTCTGAGCTGCAGAAAGCCAGCCCTCCTGACTTGCCCAAGGTGAGTCACCCTCAGAACTGAACCCTGATCTCCAGAGTTGAGGCCAACGCCTTAACCACAAGATTCTCCTTCCTCTCTTCAGCATACAGATTGTTCCGAAGCCCTTTATGGTATTGGGGGTTATCTATTGGGGGTTAGTTTTGCATCACTTTAATTGTCATCCATCAGAATAACCAGGTGACATCAGATGTCCCCACATGCAGATGTAAAATTTGTCTTTCTGGTGCCTTTATGTTTATTTTGGGACCTGGTTTAAAAAACCCTCCTTTACCAATCCGCGCAGGATTTTCCCTTAAAGATGTGGAATGTTTATTGCATACCACAGGCAGGAGATTATGCAGACATGGGTCTTTAAAACACCTACCATTTCTAAACCAGATATGGTGTATATGGGTTTCCTTGTACTGACTTCACATGGGAACACAAACACATGTGACATTGTGTTGCTTTTCTAGGAAATATCTGAGCTCAGCCTTGCAAAATAATACTTCCTACTGTTACATCTGCTGCAGGAGGGGGAGGGCACTGCCTTCATGTCCCGGGCTGCTGGAACTGCATGCCAATGCTCATGAGTCACTCACCCCAAGTGTCGTGCTTTCCAGGAAGGCAAAGCCCAATTTTAGAAAATATCAAACTGAAGAGTGCTGTAGGGAAATAATCAAGAAAAGGTCACCAGATGTTATCAACTACCCCGAGAACTGGAGGTTTCCAATGGGGACAGTGCCAGGAAATGCATGATTGGGAATGAGAGAACCTGTTATGTCAAGGCAGCTGGAATAATGCCAGTCAAGAGCTGGAGTATGCTCTAAGTAAGGGGGAAATGAGCTGGTAAAACATAAGAGGAGGAACCGGGGGAGGGGAGACATCTAAGTAAGAGCTAGCATTAGCTGCACACATTCAAAGCACTGTACAAATATTAGCAGGTGATTCATCATTGTACCCCTGTGATGTAGTAGCACTCCTGTTTTCACTAGAGCTAGGTAAGCTGCATAACCCTCAGAGCAGCTTGAGCTGCAGCCATATTGCCTTGGGCTGGAATCTCTCAAGCTAAGCAATGCTGGCCAGGGCAGTCTTTAGGTTGGAAGTGTTCAAGAAACACACAGGTGCTGCAGAAGCTGGTGTTAAGGAGAGCTCATCCCTCCTAGTGGGTGTTGAATCAGTGCCTTGCCATGGTGCTAGGGAGCACTGTTCTTCTTGCAGGTGCTGCTCTTCAGATAAAATATCAGAAATCCTGCCTGCTTATGATCCTAAGGCTGGAATTTTCAAAGGAATCTAAGGGAGTCAGGCACCCAATGGGAGCCTAAATTCTGTCTAAAATTTCCATTGCATTAATATCAAGAACAAGGCTGCTTTAAGAGTGTGTCCAATCCAAATTCTGACCTAAGTAATTCCATTCTGCCTGCCTCAACTCTTCCTTTAATTGAATATCATTCCTACCCATTTTGGAAATAGTGCCTGGCTAGTCTACATGATAGCAAACGTTGATGTATGCCACTCCAGACATGGCTGCATTTCACTAAATACAGAATAATATATTTCCATCCATATCTTGGTCTCCATAGTTTGAAAAGCTCTTGGTCCTAGATGGTCATACAGGCCATATAGGGTATGTCTACACTGCAAAGAAAAACTCATAGTGCCAAGTCTCAGGTCAACTGACTGGGGCCTAGGCTGTAGGATTAAGAATAGCAGTGTAGATGTTCCCACTTGGGCTGGAGGCTGAGCTCTGAAACCCTCCCTGCTTGTTGGGTTCCAGAGCCGGATTCTTCTTTGCAGTGTAGACATCCCAAAGTTACACAGAGCTACTGTACCTGTGACTAGATCTGGATGGCAATTTTTGACTGACAGATGTGATTTGATCACACTTTACATGGGGGCAAAAGGGGCTTTTGAGGGGTTTTTGGGTAGAAAAACTAAAACATCTTGGTTTCTTATGACAAGTTTGGGGTTTTTTGGTCATTGTGGAGCTAAAAATAGCAGTGTAGCAATCCCTCTGTCTCTGAAACTCAGTGAGGGTGCGTGTGTGTGTGTGTGGGGAGAAGGGGAACGAGACCTGTGGGACCCTCCCCCCCCCTTCTCTTCCTTGTACCACAAGGCTGTGATAATATTTTCTAACTGTGACACCATTTGTGTAAGTAGTTGGCTAATGGCCAGTTGGTCAATATGTCTGAAACCCCAAGAAGTAGAAGGGCATTCCTCTAAAGTTCCTCTGTGGTGGAATGAGAACAATGTAAAGAGCTGAATCCCCTTGATCTATCATGGTCTGGAGGGATTATGCAAGCAACATGGATACAAATTCCTGCCTCACGTACTGAGATTAGTAGTTCCAGGGTATGGCTGGTCGATAGGTAATATATCAGTGAATAGTCTCCACTCCCGTGTATCCAGAGTGAATTGTGGGCTATAAGAGTTGGACACAGTTAACAGTTCTGCTAGTTTTCCAAGGTAGAAACCACAAAGCTCTCTGTGTCTCTCAGTTGGCCTATAGCTAAATGTTGTAGTGTGGATGGGGGCCTTAAAATATTAACCATAGAGAGTGGGAAAATGTTCAGTGAGAATGATGACCCTGATTACTGTGGCTGCTTATAGCAACCTGTGAGCCTTCTGGCCATGATCCAATGCCCCTGCAAGTTAATAGGCTCCCATTGACTTCATTAGAATTGGATTGGGCCTTAAATTGTAATAGTTTGTCCCTTTAATGCCACCATACACTTGTAACCAAACAGGATCCCCAGTGCTGCTGGAGGATAGACTTGCAAGAGCTCTGGGAGGAAGGAGAAGGCTGCTAGTAAAACAGTATTCAGCCCGACTCCGTGCATGCTCCTGAAGCTATTTACCAAAGCAGTGCAGGCAATAATGCTGAGCCTGTTCAATGTGTTCCGCACTTGAAATGAAATATCAGGAAGTTCTCTCTGTATTGCACCTTTGTCTATTTCTGCTGCTACTGAATGTAGTTTACTAATCTCCTGAGACTGAAGTGCATGCAGCATTGGGGCTGGATATAAAGCAGCAGTGTCCCCTTGGCATGTGTCGATCAGCCACACAGGAAGTATTTGGGTTTAATATTGGGGGGGGGGGGGAAGAGTCTGAAGGTTGCCTGAGTTTCATAAACTGCTGCCAATCCTAGGGTTTCGCTGACTTTAATCCTGCACTAGCACTGGGGCAACCTCAAAAGGCTTGGGGGTTGGTCTGCTTCAGATAAACATCCAAAACTAGTGGTTCCAGGGAGCTCTACCAGAATGATCACAAAAGAGCAGCAAAAATGAAAAAAGAGACAGCGGGACTGATTGAGGAGAGATTAAAAAGTGGCTAAATGATAAAATTTGTTTCTTCAAGTATTCAAGGGGGCTAAACACTTGGGAGGAAGAGGGAATTGTGCTATCAGGATACAGAATGGGAGGAACTAGATGAGCTTAAGAAAGGAAAAACCTAAACAAAGGGTGAAATTCTCAACTGGTATAAATTTTCATAGCTCAGTTGAAGTCAATGGATCTGTGCCAATTTATACCAGATGAGGACTGGACCCTGAATGTGAATTAGATAGGGTAATGATATCCCAATGGAAGCCTCATTGTTGGGGCCATCTAACAGCTTCCAGCTCAAAACCCTCCCCTATGTACTATAGAGTAATCCTGAAAAGAAGCTTAAGAATAGCAGCTGTGTTAGTCTGTATCCATAAAGAAAACAAGGAATACTTGTAGCACCTTAGAGACTAACCAGTTTATTTCAGCAGAAGTGTTTCAGAAGGAATATAAACCCTCATGTTTGGGCAGTGGTCCCCAACCTTTTTATCACCGCGGACCGGTCAACGCTGGACAATTTTACTGCGGCCCGGGGTGGGGGGGGGGGGGGGTGTTTGAACTCCTCAGCGCTCCAGCCCGGCTCGCAAGGCTTAAAGCCACGAGGCTCTTCCTCCTCTCCCTGAGTGCCCCTGAGTGCCTGAGTGCCCTGGCGTGAGGGCAGCGCTGCGTGAGGGCGGCGGCATGAGGGCTGCGTGAGGGCGGCGCTGCTGAAGGGAAGGCGGCCCGGTATCAATTGATCCACGGACCGGTACCGGTCCGCGGCCCGGGGGTTGGGGACCACTGTGTTTGGGGACATCACCAATGCCTAATTCAGGGGTGGGGAACCTTTTTTGTGCCAAGGGCCATTTGCACATTTATGATGTCATTCACGGGCCATTCCCTCCCCCCCCCCCCCCCCCCCGAGGAAGGCTGGCAACGGGAGCTGAGACCCCAGCTGGCAAGGGGCCAGCGGGGGAAACCCCAAAGCAGTGGCAGGCGGAGTGCTTAGCCCTGCACTGCTTTGGGGTTTCCCCCACTGGCCCCTTGCCAGCCAGGGTCCTGCCGCCTGCCCCAGTCAGCTCCCACTATCAGCCTGGGTGTAGGGGGTGATCTTCCTTTACCCCAGCCCAGCCTCCCCCCATCTAACTGCCTTCCCTCCCCCACCCCTGCCTGGCCCGGCCCACCCCACCGAACCTAACCGCCTCCCCCCTCCCACTCCCAACCCAGCCTCCTGCCCTAATTAATGGGAAGTTAGGAAGAAACTCCTGTGGACATTTTTATCAACTTCCTAATAAAAGGGAAGACGAAAAAGGAGAGAAGTTTTCAAAGGATTGAGGGTTTTTTCTTCCCAAAAGTAGCTTCTCCCAATGAGACTGCTGAGAGTTTTTGACTGCTGTGCTCTTTTCAAAATCCAGACTTTGAAGACTCCCTCCCCCCCCCCCCTTTGTATTACCCTATTTCCTGGCTTCTACCTCCATGACTCCAGCTAGCATTTGTCGTTCTGCTATTTTTTTTAAATGACAATTCAAGGAGCATAAGAATAATAAATGGAGTTGGGGGAGGGGGGGGTGTAGAGGTTGCTCTTGCAGAGCTTGGAACCAGTTGAGGTTGCTGCACTGTGCCAGCCTGACCTGTATCCATCATGCTTGGACTGAAAAGACAGATATACGCACGTATAATTCCAAACACTGCAACTGCTCCCTTGGTTAATGAGGAAAATGATCTGTTATGGGTACAATAGCAGTCCAGAGTGGAACACAATCAACTGCCTCCCACTATGCTGAGAGCATGCACAGAAGAACCATTCAGACAGAAGTTGTATAATCACTTTCCACCTACTTCTTCCAACACAGTGGCCGTACACACAGCAGCACTGGACATACACTCCACACTCACTACCCTAATGAAGGGACATTGTGTAATATCCAAATACAAATGTTTTCTAAAAGCAAAAGGGGACAGCCACACACCCCAGAGAGGTGGGTAGATTCTAACATGAATTCCCAGCGCAGTGTCGTGGCTAAAGGGCTTAATGCAAGTCGGGGGATGTATAAAGAGGGATGTCATGTAGGGCAGCTGGAGCTGCTCTGTAATATGTACTGTCTATTAAGCTGGCTGAGAATTTTACTGTATGGGTGTAGCTTAATAGCACTCTGTAAGGAAAAGCAGGAAGGGCACAGTGGCTTCAGATAAGACACCCCTCAGCAAATATCTGAGGATGGTTACAGGACAATGGGAGAGCCATGGGTTGTGAGCATCTGGCTAAGCCCCATGCAGAGCCTAGTGAATTTTTTTGGGGGGGGCGGGGGGGAGGGGAGGGATTTGGCAAGGACAAACCCCAGGAACTGAGAAGACAAAGGAATGTGGGTTGGCTAGAAAGTGACTTTTTTTTTTCTTTTCCAAGGCAGTTGCTGGGAAGCAGTTTAGGCTGACACCCAGATGTGGAGTTGAGGAGGAAAATTTTTCCCCAGGTCAGATTAGTAGTGACCTTGGGGGAGAGGGGTTCCCCTTCCTCTGTGGCTGAAGAACAGGGCACTTGCCAAGATTAGTTAGCTAATCTCGCTTAATTCCCTGCTACTGCAGAGGTCTTGGGCACTGGTCCCTCCTATTCTGTCCTTGTGAGAACTATAATTTAGTTCTCCTGTGGAGTATAATAGTTTAGTCTAACTTCACTTGTTGAGTTTAGTATGCTGGTGTTAGGTCAGAGTAGATGATCTGATAGTCGCTTCTGGCCTTAAACTCAATGGGTATACAGTGAAACCTCAATATAACGGACTAATTCGGGTGAGGGGGTGTCCGTTAAAGCCGAAAGTCCGTTATTTAATAATTTTTTTAAATTATTAAATAACGAACTTTCGGCTGACAATGGACACCCCCTCGCCCGAATTAGTCCATTATATGGAGTTTTACGGCCGGGAGCCGTCAACCCGCCTACGGGCGGGAGCCGGCAGCGAGCTCTCCTGCTGCCTGGACCCGGGCGGAAGCCGGCCGGCAGCCCGCCCGCCCGCGGGCGGAAGCCGGCCGGCAGCCCGCCCGCCCGCAGGCGGGAGCCGGCCGGCAGCCCGCCCGCCCGCAGGCGGGAGCCGGCCGGCAGCCCGCCCGCCCGCAGGCGGGAGCCGGCAGCCCGCCCGCCCGCCCGCAGGCGGGAGCCGGCAGCCCGCCCGCCCGCCCGCAGGCGGGAGCCGGCAGCCCGCCCGCCCGCCCGCAGGCGGGAGCCGGCAGCCCGCCCGCCCGCCCGCAGGCGGGAGCCGGCAGCCCGCCCGCCCGCCCGCAGGCGGGAGCCGGCAGCCCGCCCGCCCGCCCGCAGGCGGGAGCCGGCAGCCCGCCCGCCCGCCCGCAGGCGGGAGCCGGCAGCCCGCCCGCCCGCCCGCAGGCGGGAGCCGGCAGCCCGCCCGCCCGCCCGCAGGCGGGAGCCGGCAGCCCGCCCGCCCGCCCGCAGGCGGGAGCCGGCAGCCCGCCCGCCCGCCCGCAGGCGGGAGCCGGCAGCCCGCCCGCCCGCCCGCAGGCGGGAGCCGGCAGCCCGCCCGCCCGCCCGCAGGCGGGAGCCGGCAGCCCGCCCGCCCGCCCGCAGGCGGGAGCCGGCAGCCCGCCCGCCCGCCCGCAGGCGGGAGCCGGCAGCCCGCCCGCCCGCAGGCGGGAGCCGGCAGCCCGCCCGCCCGCAGGCGGGAGCCGGCAGCCCGCCCGCCCGCAGGCGGGAGCCGGCAGCCCGCCCGCCCGCCCGCCCGCAGGCGGGAGCCGGCAGCCCCCCCGCAGGTGGGACCCGTGAAAAACGGATTTCGGATGCAGCGGAAATTTTGTCTGTTGCATCCGAAGTCCGTTAAATCTGGGTCCGTTAAATCGGGGTTTTACTGTACTTACAACGACCCATAAACCCAGGGTTCGTTATCAAGTTAGCAGACCCTGCATTTGTTAACCTAGTCTGCTAGGTTGAGCATCTATGTTGATCTGTAACCCCAGGTTAGGAATCTCTACTGCATTATGCATCCCTGAGTCTAATCACCCATATCCCAAACGTTGTTGCGCCCTTCCAAACTGTGGTAATGCTCTACCCTTTCTTCATGGTGCAGTCTGGGAAAACTTGACTGCTCAGTCAAGACCTGCTCAATAAACATGGCCGATACGCAGGAAAACATACTGTCACCCCAGCCTGGTCACAGTGGAAGAACTGCAGAATTCCACCATAGTGGGGAGAGGCACAAGGGTTACACTTGGAGCAGGGGAGAGAGGTAAAGGCAACCATGACAGGAGGTAATATTACCTCTGTATTTAGCACTGCTGCCACCACTACTGAAATACTGCGTCCTGTTCTGCTGAATTCAAGAAGGATGTTGGTAACTTGGAGAGGGCTCAGAGAAGAGCCACAAGAATGATTAAAAGTTTGGAAAACCTGCCTTATAGTGATTAGCTCAAGAAGCTCAATCCAATTAATTAATTAATTGGGTTAAGGGTTGACCTGCTCACAGTTTTGGGGCTGTCCACAAATTACATGATGCCTTTTTTTGGTCATTTTCAGCCACCCATCCACCCTTAAAACTGAAACACATAAAATTAAGGACCCAGCCGCTGCGAGTACCTGGGGAACAGATAGTTGACAAGGGCTCGCTAATCTAGCAGACAAAGGAGTAACAAGATCCAATGACTGGAAGCTAATGCTAGTTGAATTCAGACTAGAAATATGAATCAAATTTTCACAGAGCCTCAAAGGGATTTTCAGATCCTCTGCACCTCTCTGGATTTGACCTCAAAATGAAAACCGAATTGGATCAATCATTGTTAATTTTACAGAGCCAGATATAAACACATTACCACTGGCTACTGAAAATAAGACTGACTAACTACTGCATAAATGGCTGCTGTGGGTTTTTTTTAAAATCCTATATAATAATGCACAGCTGCATCTTTGTATATGTTACCAGCAGGTGCTTGTAAACAGCATGTTCCTTCTCTTGGTCTGATCCAATCTGGAGGAGAGAAGCTTCATTCACACGATTTATCAGTAGGTTTGCAACCATCAAAGACCATATCAGGGACAATCTTTTTTTGAGGGAGGATTTTCAGAGGTTCCCAACGCTGACCTAACTCTGCTCCCATTTGAAGTCAACTAGGGGTTTACTTGTGCAAATACCACTTTTAAGGCCCACTAAGTAATCTGGGCCCAATCAGATGTTCCTTGCACCACCAAAAGGTACAGTGACTTTGGGGGTGCAGAATAAAGGAAACAGTGAGACAGAGGGTAGTCAAAAGGAGGAAAAGGACAGGGATGATGTCAGAATCTGCAAAACGGCCACACTCCCACCAACAAATAAAACTGTCACAGGGCATCAGAGGAGGTAGCAAAATTGGAGTCCGAATCAGTGTGGAGGCTACTGGCCTTATAGAAGTTAGTGGCTAATCTCTCATTGACGTTATTGGTATTCTGGCTCACAGTCCCAGAGTGGAGGAGGGGGTATGAGAAATCTAAAGGAAGAGTCATACAAACGATGGCCATCCTGGGAGCTTGTACACTGTACTACAAATGTGACACTTCTCTATCTCCGTTGTGAATGGGGATTGCAGAGCTAAATGCACAAGGCTTTGCAGTTCAAGCTAAACCCTATAGCAGGCCACTGTTACAGACCTGTAGCCAATGTGGATTGGGTGCCAGAAGGATGAGCGGGCATAACACCCATTGAAAAACAGATCATGCTTGCACACACTTTCTTTGGTGCTTTGATATACCTGTGAGATTAAATGGAAGTATTTGTGCACAGGAAATGAGGTTAAATATAATATTCAAATGCAGCATGAAATGCGCAGTTTCAATATCGAACCTTACAGTTGTGTGCTTACTAACAAAAATTATTACAATGATCCCACAAGGACAAGATTTGCATGTATGAAGTAGGAGATTTCACTTTGACATTTTCATATCCCATTTGAAATGCACCCAAGCCTGAATTCCATATCAGTTATCTCCTTCCCTGCAAATGAACAAACAGCATACTGATTACTTGTGTTTGGCTTGAAATGGCTGGAGCTGTATCTCCATTGTTACATGCATTGCTATTAGCATCTTGTGGCCCTAACTGAGACTGGTGCCTGTGTACCTCGACAGGCATAAAGTAAGCGACAGTCCTACCCCAAAGAGATCTCGCTCTAAGCAAACAAGACTAAGAGTGGGAGGGAGGAAAATGTATCTCCATTTCCTTTTACAGGTGGGAAATAGAGGCACAGAGATTAGGTGCCCATACTGGACTGGCAGTGGCAGAGATTGAAACCAAATTCAGATCTCAAGTAGCAATCCAGTGTCTTAACCACAAGACTCTTTCCCCATGATCTATAAAGCATCAGACCTTGGCATGCCCTCTACCCCTGGACACCACATGAAGCTGAGGTCCCTACCCCAGGATGGACCCTGCCCCTGGGACTACAGACCCCATGGCTGATGGAGAAGACAACTTAGATTAGAAGCAATGAGATGCCCAGCAAGTTACTCTTCCTGCCCTACCACCTCTAGCCAACATCAACTACCAGAGATACTGTGTTTAACTTCTGTGTACGTGCTCGTCTACCTCAGCAATAGGATTTCAACTTTAAAACATGGTATGAAATCTGCTATTTAATAATGCATGTCAATTGCAAAATGGCTCTTACATTGGGGAATTGGAGAGATCCGTAATTATTCACTGTTGTGAATAATGCACAGGCCTGGCAGTTTCCCTTAGTTCTGTATGCAAATTCTAGTCCCTAACAGAGCTGAGATGTTTCCTCTGCATTTCAGCTAAGCCGTGCAGTTCTTTGGTTTGGGTTCTATTTTATCTGAACAAATTTGTCCAACCTTATTTATAGCCACTGAGTCAAGTTCTGCCCTCAGGTCACCCCGTTGCCCCCTATCCTGCCATTGAACCTGTGGAGTGTGACCCTTGCACCTGGGCAAATCTGATTGGAAGTTCAGGACCTTGGTCACAGTGGTTGCATAGGTGGAAGCAAAGGAAGAATTCAGGCCACTTGCTATATTTTCTCCTTTAAAGAATTTTTGGCCCAGATTTTCAACAGGTGTGGATTGGTGTGGCTCCACAGATGCCAACAGAGCTAGGTTGCCGTACACTAAATGAGAATTGTCCCCTTCGTTTCTTAAAGCTTATTAGTTTGTAACAGGACTTTCTCTTATCAGTGTGACGCTCTTTGCTTGCATGACACATCCATCAATGTTTTATTCCTGTCTTAAGCATACTCCTAGCCTATTCTAGTTCTATTTTGAACTATAGAACAAAGTATTGTTGTGATTACAAACTGATGCCTTACATTTAGCCACAAGACAACTGGAACACAGGCAATGCAAGCTTCCCCACACTGCCAAAGTGCTTCAACCTGACTGGGGTGGTAACAGTTTCTACGGGGAGAGGGTAGGAGGGGATTCTGCCTATCAACTACTCCTTTTCCATGGTCAATGAGGGCAGCAGTTAGGGCCAACTTATAGGCTGTTCTCTTGTGATGGAGACATGTCTGCTAGAAACCAGGCTTAGATTCGTCAGTTTACATGCTTGCAAGTAGAATGGGTAGTTCTGACTTCTCAGATCTATTGTTTCAGGCTGCTTGCAGACATACATGATTTTCTCGACCATCAAAAGGGCTGGAAATGTACTTTGCATTTTCTCTTCTGATATAAACCCATCACGTACTAAGGCAGTAAACACAATCTTAGAATACATAGGGCTTAATTTGGGCCTGGATGGGACAATGACATGTTGTTCACTGATTTTCACCCAAGGAGCAGATCTGAAGGTGTCATTTTCATACAGACAATTTCTGGACATAATTGTACTTCAAGCAAACTGTTGATGTGCTTTCTATTATCTCACATACTCTCAGTAATTCTGAATCTTTCTACTGTCTGAATTCTGTTGTTAGTTCTCTCACTCATGGCAATTTTCACATTTTGGGTTGTTCCCCCCCCCCCTCCAATACAATAAATATCCATACATTCAAGTCAGGCTTGGAATTTTAAATGAGACACCAGATCACATTCAGTAGTGATGTATAAATTACTGGAAGTAACATTGCTTGTATGGAATATTTGGGTAACTGCGTTTGCATATTTTTTCCATGAATGTATCTCTCGGCCTCTTGGTTAACTCTTGTCCAATATTAAAGACCCCTGGACTCAATAAGTCATTTATACTGAAAAACAGATGAGGAGAAATATTTTTAACCATGATAAAAAGAACCAAGTTGTCTTATTTTCCCCCCCTACAATCATCTAGCCTCTAGGACTGAGAATACTTTGTGGGCTGTTCTGCACTCTGATACAGACTGGTTTGTTGTATGTATGTGCTGGTTTAATGGGTAGGCTTTGTGATGACACTGTTCATTGGTAGCCATGTGACAGCTAAAGGAAAGGATGAAGGTCTTGCTCAATTATATCAGTTTGTCTGTAGGGCTGTATCCCAGGAAGGAAGCTTGTCTAAACTTAATTTGCAACAGCTGCATGGGCAAATTTGTGCTCGAACACATAGAAGGCTCTGAAGCTGCAGAATCCCAGAGCTCTAGATTAAGAGCTGTAGTAATGGAATTTGTTGGCAACTGCAAATAACAGTATTAAGGTCTCTGTCGGGGCCCTCCCTAAGTCTGAGTCCGCATGTCCATCGAATTTACTGCTGCAAGATAATGTAGGCTCTGATAATGTAATAAGAACCATATGGGGATTCCCTGGCACTCCCACAGAGGCCCATTGACTTCTAAGAGGTTCTTTTGAGGCTGGGAGGGTCCACCCATATCATTAGTATTGTAGTATCACAGCCTTTGTAAGGCTCAAAGAAAGATTGGACAGTCGTATTATGAAAGCCCTAGAACAGGGTAGTCAATTGACTGACCGCAGGCCAAATCCAGATGTCTGGGTTTTTATTATTTTTTCCACTGGAGTCTGGACCTCGACTATTCCTTGACCAAGAAATTTGGATATTGACAAAAAATAGACTCCTCCTGCCCTAGAATATTAGGGATTTTGTAAAATCAGCCAACACAGCTTGCCTCAGCTTCCTCACTGAAAGTCAGTTGTCACCTCTTCATCTGGATAGATGGAAATGATGTCAAGGGGATTTTCATGTCCTGATAGCACCTGTCTCTGGTACCTGCCTCTCCTCATTCAAGACTGAGACTGTTTTGAAGGGCTACAAAGTTTGAGAATGAGGAGAGAAGCCCTATGACAGGAATCTAGCCACTATGTTTCCTATAGTGGGCCCAAATCCTAGCGAGGTGGGTCTCGGTAAAGCCCCTGGGAGTTGTGAAGTCAGTGTAATTCTTTGGAAACTTAGCAGCCCCGAGGGCTGGACCTTCACCTGATATAAATCAACGTGGCTCCACTGACTTTATTTTAGTGTGACTGCACAATGTACATTGTGCAATGGCAAGTTACGCAGCTAAGGATCCAGACCTTGGTGTTTTACGTCCTTGTTACGATAAACTCTGGCTGTCCTGCCAATCCACTAAAATATCTGCACGTCTCATGCATACTTCAGACCATTGGATGATGGCAAGGAGAGGTCCTGCTGAGCACCATGTCCCACAACTGCACCAAATACTGTACTCCCAGGGTAATTCATATAACTAGGATTACCCCCCCCCCCCCCGAGTCTGCCCACTGCCTAGCACAATAGGGTCCTAGTCCATGACTACAACTCCAGTGTTTTCCCCAGGAATTGAAATTAGGGGGGGTGTTGGAATTTCAGGGGGGTGAGGGCCGATGAGGGCTCAGCCATGAGGGCAAATGGGTGGGCTGTATGGCACCATAGTAAAAACTGAAAAATGTTTAATGACCATTTTATTAGATTTAACTTGTGTTTTAAAATAATCACAAAAATGAATGTTGGCTACTAAAGCCTCCTATGAAACACTGCATCTATGTCCGTCTTGGATTCTTGCTGTAATCTTGCACTCTTTGATGTCTTCTTGTGTGACCGTTACTTCCAGTCCTTCGTGATAATCTCATGATCAGACAGAGGGTGACTTCTTTCAGAACACAAAATTCTATTCAATGAGGATAGAACTGTAGCTGTTGTGACTGGGATTAGCAAGAGATGAATTCCTACTTTAATTCCAGGAAACATAGCACAAAGATTGGGTCGAACCACTAGTGATGATAATGAAGCTGAAGTTAAATCTTCATTGGTTCATTCTATGATATTCCACTCTGTTCAAAGTTCTCTAGTCTGTCCTGATCACACAGCTGCCCCACTGCTGGTAGTGCCTCACTCCATTCAACTGTAGGTGTTTTATAAAACAGGCATCTGTAAAAGCTACATGGAGGTTGAATAGAATCCAGAAATCTCTATATTGTAGATTTGTAAGAATCAAGTCTGTGTACTTTTTCAACTGGCTTATGGAGTCAATATAAGTACCTTCATTGGTCAACTTCTGGACTGAAGTCTTTGCTTCTTCCAGTACATTTTCAATTGATAACTGATCCGATAGCTTCTATTGCTGGACAAAGATCTACTACTGTTGTAGCAGATGCCTGGATGACCTTGTTTAATGACCCAGGTGGTTTCAACAGTAGACTCACAAGAGAGAGAACGGCGATAGTCTTCTCTGAACTTAGTAACAAAAGTAGCCCACCAGCCTCACTACTTAGAACTGCCTATCTTGGTGGATACGTACCAAAGCCAGTAATAACGGTTCCAGGAATTTGAAGACAATAGCCAAGAATCACTCATCAGAAAGCTTTTCCCAGGTTGGACTCATTTGAACTTCAATCCCAGTGTCTCTTCTATTTGTTTCCCAAATGTTCAGTTCTTTGGGGCTCTTGCTTAAAAAAAGAGTATAAAAAAGCCATTAGCTTTCTGACCTTTTAATGTCTTTTGAAGATTCTGCAGCTTCTCCTAGTGCTAGCAGGAGTAGATGGCCTCTGCAGTGTGTATAGGAGAGATTAGGGTTACACTTCTCTCTGAGCTAAACTTGTACTCCACTGTGTCTTCCAGAGAAGTTTGTAGCTCCATCAAATGCTCAAGCAGTCATCTGTTTGGGGTTCAGTTTACCATCATTTAACTCTCTTCTAAGACAGTGATCTTCAAAGTGGGGTGTGTGCACTCCCGCGGGTGCGCGAGACCCCAGCAGTGCCGCCAGCGATCCTGCCCGGGAGACTGCTGAAGTCACGGTCTGTTTTCATCCCGCCAAAATGCTGCAGAAAGAAAGCGGAAGCTTTCTATTCGGCAGCATTTTGGCGGACGTACCCCGGGGGCCACGACTGGAGGCGGGACAACGAAAGGGGCCATGGAGCCAAAAGTTTGAAGAACGCTGTTCTGAGATGTCACAGATGCAGCTGATGTGTCTTCTATAACCCGAATATTTAGAATGTACCTTCTGGCCTATTATGGACATCAAGAAGATAACATACCCAGTGACTTGATGCCTATTTGCACTGGTGCATTTGTCGGCCACGTAGGCACATATTTTGAATATGGTGAGAGAGTTCTTCACTTTCTCAACTCCTGAGTCTTTCATTGTTGCACCACATGTTTCAAGAGAGTCAGCTGAGTTTTTGCAGAAAGATAGCGAGCATTTGCCAGTCTTGTTCAGAACCAGTGTCCAACTTCAGGATTAACAAATGACAATGCACGTAACATAGACCTTTAGTTGGAAGCGTGTGGTATCTCCTGCTTAAATAGAAAGTATGATGCAATAGCCTTGTTGGTTCACATAAACTGAGTTTTGTCTCCACCATTCTTAACAGCCTCATTACATTCTTTTAAAATTGGCTTTGAGAATGACTGGCTTATAAAGCTTTCTGCATACTGATGCAGTCCAGAGGCATGGTGATTTGCAGCCTTTTCATATAGGTTGTCAGTATTGGCTTAGATCAATTTGGCAAACCAATCTCCTCCACTTTTACTCTATAAATCTATGACATGGCCACATCTTAAATACTGCATGTAGTTCTGGTACACCATCTTTAAAATGATATATTGGAATTGGAAAAGGTACAGAGAAGGGCAACAAAAATGATTGGGGTATGGAACAGATTCCATATGAGGAGAGATTAAAAATACTGAGCCTTTTCAGCTTGGAAAAGGGATGACTAAGAGTGTATATGATAGAATACATAAAATCGTGATTGGTGTGGTGAAAATGAATAAGGAAGTGTTATTTATCCCTTCACTTAACACAAGAACCAGAGGTCACCCAATGAAATTAATAGGCAGTAAGTTTAAAACAATCAAAAGGAAGTATTTCTTTACATGGTGCACAGTCACCTGTGGAACTTTTTGCCAGGGATGTTGTGAA
This sequence comes from Sternotherus odoratus, assembly GCA_032164245.1. NCBI lineage: Eukaryota > Metazoa > Chordata > Testudines > Kinosternidae > Sternotherus > Sternotherus odoratus. The sequence continues at coordinate 38,319,969 of JAVMKO010000005.1, read as the reverse complement.
GACCAAAATTATAACAGTTCAAAAAAGAACTAGATAAGTTCATGGAGGATAGGTCCATCAATGGCTATTAACCAGGATGGGCAGGGATGCAACATCATGATCTGAGGTCCCTAGCCTCTGTTCGCCAGAAGCTGGGAGAGCTTATTTAGACTTTGCTTACAAATCATGATTTGAAATTATTAGGTTGGCCAACGTCACCAAAATGAATGCACTGGCATTGTCACAAAAAACAAACGCTGTATAAGGAATCTAGTCTGTGTTCATACTTTTTAAATCTATTATTCTTTTTCAGATGCACATATTTTATCATATGTGCTTTTAAATTGTATATTGTTTCAATTTCAATTCAAATGTCCAAATGATCATTACATTGGCAACACTGCATGTAACTAGTTCACAAAACTGGGGGGGAGAGAGGTTGGGAAAATTCAGGGGGGATCTAGGGAAATCCTTGTTTAACAGCTCCTTGCTGCTACAGTAACACAAATAATAAGAGTGGAGCTCCATCGTGTTGTGTGGTCCTAAACACAAAAGAAGGCTCCTTATCTCTGCAGGTGAATGGAGCCTAGTGAATGATGATTCATAAATTTTCCTGTGTTTGCCTCCATAACTTTTCCCAAGTAGTAAATCTTATTTTCACTTACCCTAACTTAACTTTGTTTTAAAAACAATAGTGAGTCACTTGGAAGATGCATCTATTTGTGAACAAAAGGCTAATAGATGGTATGAATCAAAGAATCATAGAATATTAGGGTTGGAAGGGACCTCTGGAGGTCATCTAGTCCAACCCCTTGCTCAAAGCAGGACCAATCCCCAACTAAATCATTCCAGCCAGGGCTTTATCAAGCCTGACCTTAAAAACCTCTAAGGAAGGTGATTCTACCACCTCCCTAGGTAACCCATTCCAATGCTTCACCATCCTCCTAGTGAAAAAGTTTTTCCTAATATCCAATCTAAACCTTCCTAACTGCAACTTGAGACCATTACTCCTTGTTCTGTCATTTGCTACCACTGAGAACAGTCTAGATCCATCCTCTTTAGAACCCCCTTTCAGGTAGTTGAAAGCAGCTATCAAATCTCCCCTCAGTCTTCTCTTCTGTAGACTAAACAATCCCAGTTCACTCTCCGCCTCTCCTCATAAGTCATGCGCTCCAGACCCCTAATCATTTTTGTTGCCCTTCTCTGGACTATTTCCAATTTTTCCACATCCTTCTTGTAGTGTGGGCCCCAAAACTGGACACAGTACTCCAGATGAGGCCTCACCAATGTCGAATAGAGGGGAACAATCACGTCCCTCGATCTGCTGGCAATGCCCCTACTTATACAGCCCAAAATGCCATTAGCCTTCTTGGCAACAAAGGCACATTGTTGACTCATATCCAGCTTCTCATCCTCTGTAATCCCCAGAGCCAGACACGCTACCCCACCGGAGCGTGTAGCTCCACCCCCAGAGCGCTGCCCTTGTGGTGGTATGGCTCTGGGGGAAGGGAGAACAACAGAGGAGTGGCCAGGGGCAGGATGGTCCCGCGGGCCAGATGTGGCCTGCGGGCCATAGTTTGCCTACCCCTGCTCTGTGCTCTATAAATTACAGGCAAATATTTTCTGCAAACTCTAGTCTCTGCAAACGACAATGCACTTTGCCAGTTTGGTCACATTCCATATGCGAAATGAAGTTTGTTACTAGCCTGGCCACTTTCCTTCACCAAGCTAAATGGCTTGACTGTAGTTATCTGTCTGATCTTCTCAACAGGAATCCTGGATGCTTCTAACAACATCAAGAATAGAAATGTATAGCTGCTTACATCACCCCCCCCCCCCCGGGAGAAAATAGACTGCTGTGAACCCATTTCGTTCTCTAGATGAATGCAGACACTAAGCATATTGAGTTGTCTTTATTATAATAATTAATAATAAAGCAAATGTGGCTTTTCACTCTGCATTGAGGGACTTTGTGTGACATATCAGAGACACATAATCTCACTAGCTAACATCTTTGCTAGCACTTTAGTCTAATAGGGCACTTGTAAGCTGTAAATGGAACCCCTAAACTGATTGTTGCAGCATAGCCCAATGGATAGTGAATACCGGGGTGCCCTTGGGCAAGTCACTTCACTTCTGTGTCTATTTCCTCTTCCACCTTTTGCCTGCCTTGCCTATTTAGATGGGGCATGGACCATCTCTTACCATGTATTTGTACAGTACCTAGCACAGTGGTTGGCACTTTCTAGGTTTCTTTATATTACAACTAATCATGATTTTAGTACAGTTCTAAATGGAGTAGAGCCTTCATTAGACACTAATTGAATACTTGTTGATGGTATTAGCTGAAGAAACCAAGGATTCAGCGGGCTGAAAACTGAATTAGTTTCTCAACCCTTAGGGTATGTCTTCACTACAGGACTAGGTCGATTTCCCTTAATTCGATTTTCTAAACTCGACTTTAGAAAATCGAATCAGTGTGTCCCCACCAGGACAGCAGGTTGACAGTGGTCGACACTGTCTGTCCTAGAACTTTTGCAGGGGTCAACATAGCCCGCATTGCACTGTGGGTAGGTAGCCCACAGTGCAATGCGTGCCGGATCCCTCTCCTCCCCCCGCCTGCCCAAGCAGCCCCGCGGACCCCCCTGCCCGCCCAAGCAGCCCCGCGCCGGACCTCCCCGCCCGCCGGGGTTCGCGGAGCTGCTCGGGCGGGCGGGGGGGTTTGCGGAGCTGTTTGGGTGGGTGGGGGGGTCCGGCGTGGGGCTGCTTGGGCGGGCGGGGGGGTTCGCGGAGCTGTTTGGGCAGGCGGGGGGGTCTGGCGCGGGGCTGCTTGTGCAGGCGGGGGGGGCGTGGGGCTGCTCGGAGGTCAGAGGCTTAACATCAGATGCCTCTTCACTTACTCACAATAGACGTAGAGAAGTCGATTTTAGCCTTACTTCTCTCATCAAGCAGGAGTTACAAAGTCAATTTTGAGGGCCCTTTAAATCGACTTTAAGGGCATGCAGGTGAAGACAGGTACACCTTCAGTTTGACTTAACGTCGTTAAAGTCAACGTTAAGTCCTAGTGAAGACATGCCCTTAGTCACGGAGCCTGCAGGTTGGGTCTGATGCACCAAGTGTAGCATGGACACCTTTGGACTAGCCCACTACTCGCCTGCTACCACTTATGTGGATAAATCACTCCAACCTTCCAGCCAATCTTAACATTGTCTGAATTTTTTCCCTTTCTCCCCCCCCCCCCGCCCCCCCCATTTCAAAACTTAGTTGAAAATCAAAAAAATGTGAGCAACTCAAACTCTCTCCCTGTTGGTGCACTTGGCAACCTCCCACACTTTATTTAAATCCCTCCCAACGAAAAAACCTCACTTCAACAAGACATGGGCAGCTGTCTCTTACACACACATCTAAGGATCTGTGAGTGTATATATATATATTTAAAGGCAATAGGATCTATTATGATTGTCCACTCTGAACTCCTGCAAACACAGGCCATAGAATTTCAATCACTAAATCCTGCATGTAGCCTATAATGTCTGGCTGAGCTAGAGCCTTTTTTTTTTTTTTTTTTTTTGGTTAGAAAAATCCAATCTTGGCCTTTGAGATGACTTATACTTCAAGTTACCCCCAAAATGGGTTTCAAGCATAACCATAATAACATAATTGTTACCATCTTAATATTGCAATAACCTCAGGTCAAATTAAATAGTTTGTTTTCAACAGCAACTGTACAGTTGCATTTCCCCATGGCTGACAATTTCTGAGAATTCAGCGGTTCAGTCATTAGAGGAGTTCACCCTTTCATATGCACTATTGGATTCATCATTTTCACATGAGCTCAGCTCTTGTAATTCAAGACCTCTTTGTGCTGTTTGAGTCCAAATCGCCCATTTGAATCATCAAACTATTTTTTTCCTGAGGCAGACATTCCTCCTAGAAATGTAGCACTAGAAAGGACCTTGATAGATCATAAAGTACAGTCCCCTGCCCTGAGGCAGGACTAAGTATTATCTATTCTAGACCATGCTTGACAGGTGTTTGTCTAACCTGTTCTTAAAAACCTCCAGTGATGGAGATTCAGCAACCTCAGAAAATCTTTACCAGTACTTAACTGCCCTTACAGTCAGGAAGTCTTTGCTCATTTCTAACCTAAATCTACTTTGCTGCAATTTAAGCCCATTACTTCTTGTCCTGTCCTCAGTGAACAAGAACAATTTATTACCCTCCTCTTTGACAACCTTTACTTATTGAAGACTTATGTCCCCATCCAGACATTTTTCCAATTTTTAATCTTTCCTCATAGGTCACATTTTCTAGACCTTTCATCATTTTTGTTGCTCTCCTCTGGATTTTCTCCACCTTGTCCATATCTTTCCCAAAGTATGGTGCCCAGAACTGGATACAGGACTCCAGTTGAGGCCTTATCAGTGCTGAGTAGAGTGGAAGAATTATTTCTCATATCTCGTTTACAATGCTCTTGCTGATACAGCCCAGAACTATGTTCATGGGGTGTGGGGTGGTTTTTTTTGTGGGGGGAGGGGCGGGACTTGCAATTGTATTACATTGTTGACTCATTTAGCTTGTGACCCATTACAACCCCCTGATCTTTTTCTGCTTTACTTCTTCCTAGGTAATCATTTTTCCCATTTTGTATTTGTGCAATTGATTGAATTTCATTCTGTTTATTTCAGATAATTTCTTTAGCTTGTCAAGATCACTTTGAATTCTAATCCCATCCTCCAAAGGACTTTCAACCCCTCCCATCTTGGTGGTATCTTCTGACTGTGTAAATGTATTCCCTATGGCACTATCCAAATAACTTCTGAGGACATTGAGTAGAATTAGACCCAGGAAAGATCCCTTTGGGACTCCACTCAATAGTCCCTGCCAGCTTGGCTGTAAGGCATTGATAATTAGTCTGAGTATGGTTTTCTAATCTGTTATGTACCCAGCTTACTGGTTGTCTAAGCTATATTTCCCTAATTTGCTTAAGACAATGTCAGGTGAGACTAACTAATTGCATACTAAAGTCCAGATATATCTCTTCTACTGCTTCCCCTCCTCCACGAGGTTTGTTATCTTGTCAAAGAATACTTCCCATTATTATTGTTTGTTTGTATTTAAAAGTAATAGCTAGAGGCCTTGAGTCCAGTCAGGGCTCCTGCCCTAAAATGTTTACCATCAGAAAAGATGAGAGTGACCAAGGGTGGGAGAAAAGGGAAAACACTTTTAGTCCAGGATAACTGCACTCACACTAGAGGGGGCTGTATTATTTCAACTATTCCGGGGTAGAGCAGGTTGCTGTATGTGGAACTTCTGATTCCCTGTCCAATGGCATAGTTGCAAAGCCATCCTTCCTTTCCCAAGATCACAACCAGGACATAAGCAGTCTGCCCTAGTAGTCAGAGTGTGACTCAAGAAGCAGGCTGGGTTGGGTACCTGGAGATCATAGTCAGGCAGTAGGTTCAGGTAGCATAGGGGAAAATCACTTGCACTGACAACTTCCTGTCTCTCTGCTTGGATTAAATAAAGAAGGGAACCAATGAGGACCCTTGAATTTCCACCAATCAGATCCCACGACTGGAGTCCTCTATCTGTGTTGAGCTTGTAATTCTAGTAATTTAACAGGGTACTGGATGACAGGTTGGAACTTACTGATACCTAAGAGGGTTGAGTTTCAGACCTGTGGTCCCTCAAACCCAGCCTGCTAAATAACTTCATTGGGTTTAGTTCTCACAAAAATACACTAGAATTGAAGAAAAAAGAATAGTAGGTGAAAACCCCCATCATTTCCCACCAGGGCATGTCATTCTACCATCCAGAGAGATCCTTTTCACAACCCTGTTTTATTTCCTAACTAGAAATAACCATGTGTTTTGTATCAGGAAGACTTTCTGCAATGAAATATGAGACCACTTTTGACAGCGTTACTAAAAATACATATATCTAGATATACTGGCAGGAACAAACGTGAAATGGTCTTTGGATAATTATGAACATGCTTTTATTTGGAAAGATGCCTTTTGCCTCAATTAGTTGTTTTTCAAGTAAATACAGGGAAGGAGCTTGAGGAACAGATGGGCTGGAATGAGGAGTAGAAATATTTTCAGTGAAAGAGGGGCCATATGATGTAATAAGCCACAGGAACAAAGTTCAGTTATTTTATACACTCGTCCAGACCTCAAAACTGAAAATGCTTGTGGTGGTAATTTTCAGTCTCTCTCATCTGCTTTTTGAAGTTGGCTTCATCTTCAGCTGCTTTTATGATGCATGTGGAGTTATACTCAGACAATAATGATTCAGTAATCGTGGGGGAACATTTGTCAGTACTGTAATGCTTGGGATTGTGTTTGTGCTAAAGATGATATCCTGGTGTAAAGCCAGAGTATCTTCACTGAGTTTAATCGTGTTACTTTAGATTTTCTTTTTTACACCCACCTACCTGGGAGAAAAACTAACCTGTGGTGTCTCTTTACCTGTGTGACAAGGAGGCTGGGAATAACTGTCCATGTCTTTGAAAGAGCTTAATTTATGCAACCCTTAATCTGATATCTCCCAGAGACTCTCACCTGTAATCCCATTAGAGAGTGTTTACATGAGTAGACCTCAATGTGGTTATGGGTTGCATGAGGGAAGAATACCTATTTAGGAGGACTGATTGGAAATTCAAGGAATGTCATGGAAATTCAAGGAAAACTTGGGGTGCACATCAAGGGATGTCACTTCTACTAGGCTGGGGAATAACCTCTTGAGGGAAATGGTGCAATAGGTTCATAGACTGACTTGAAGGAGAGAAGGGACCATTATGATCCTGTGGTCTGGCCTCCTGCATAACACAAGCCAGAAAAATTTCACCCAGTAACTTCTGCCTGAAGTTTCTCTCTTCTGTTTGAGCTATCACATCTCTTTTAGAATGAGATCCCATTAGTTCAGTATGTGGCAGGGTGCTGGCCAAGAGTGCCTGAGCCAGCCCTGCGGGCCCTTTAAGAGGGAGCAGAAGCCTGCAAACCTCCCTTGCAGGGAAGGCTAATCAGCCACCTGGGCTGCAGGGCAATTAGCCTGGAAGGGTGGCACCTGGCGGCAGCCTCAGGGGGATAAAAGGCCTGCCAGGAAGCAAGCCCAGTGTGGTGGGGATGGTATAGAGTGTGGTGTGGTTTGAGCTATTCAGAGCTGTGTGTTTGGAGGTGTAAACTGTAAGCTGGACTATATAGAGTCTGCAGAGCTGGGAGCTGTAGAGCTGTGTAAAGCTGTATATATTGGTGGTGGGGTCTTGCACTGTGAATTAAAGAGCACTGTTTGGAGCAAAGAAGGGTTTCCTGCCTGTTCCTGAGAGGGGTGAGAGAGCGGTCTGTCACAAGTGGTGTCAGGGGTGGGATCGCTACACCAGCAACCCAACTGGTGGCCCAAAGATGGAGGGAACCCTGCAGTGGCTCGTAGAGAAACAGAAGCAGACCCAGCAGGCCATACACGCCTTGCAACAAACCCATCAGGAGATGCAGCAGGCCCAAGCTGAGCAGCAGAAGACGCTGCGGGACTTTATCCAGGAGCAAGCGAAGACCCAGGCAACTCTCCTGCAGCACCTGGTGAGTCGAGGGGCAGGAGAGGGCATGCGGCCGCTAGGCTGGGGACTCTGTAAAATGAGCCCGGCGGACGACCCCGATGCCTTCCTGGGCACTTTTGAGAGGGTAGCCACCACAGCCGGGTGGGAGCGGACCACCTGGGCCCTCAAGTTTGCTCCATACCTCGTGGGCGAAGCCCAGGCGGCCTATATGGCCCTGGGGAATGCAGAGGCCCAGGACTTTGATATTGTAAGAGTGGCCATCTTGGACCGGGTCGGCTTATCTGCAGAGAGATACCGGCAGAAGTTGCGGGCGGCCCACTGGATGCAGGCGGTGCGGCCCCGGGCGTTTGCCCAGAGGCTGAGAGACTGGGCGACACGTTGGCTGAGGCCGGAGGCCAGGTCAGGGGAGGAAATTATGGACTCCCTGATCATGGAGCAGTTTTTGCTTAGCCTCCCCGAGACTGTCCGTACCTGGGTCAGGAGGCACCAGCCGGAGACGGTGGAGTCTGCGGTGCGCCTGACCGAGGAGTACGTGGAGGCAGAGGGACCTCGGGGAGAAGACCGACCACGACGGGTCCGGGATTTGGGGCATCGGTCCAGGGACTCACCCCCAGCAAAAGGCAAAGGGACTGATGGGGAGCCCGGGGGGGGGGCGCCAGGAAGAGTGGCCCGGCTTACCTGCTGGCAGTGTGGGAAGCCAGGGCACATTAAAAGGGACTGCCCAGCCATGGAGTGTGGCTACACTGACTGGTGTGGGTGGACCGAGGTTTCGGGGCGGAAATCGTGTAAGGGGATACCCACTCTGCGGGTGCAGGTGGGGAGGAAGTCCCAACCGGGGGTAGTGGATTCAGCCTCCCCCTGTACACTCATCCGCAGAGCGTTGGTCCGCCCCGAGTGGCTGATCCCAGGGGCTAAAATGGACCTGCGGTGTGTCCACGGGGACAGGAAGTCCTGTCAGGTGGCCCAGGTCCCCCTCGAGATCAGCGGCCGAGTCCGCTGGAAGCGGGTCGGGGTGCCTGCGGGGTTACCTTGCCCCGTAATCATTGGGCGGGACTGGGGCCCGGTGGGAGGTACGAGGCCGGGCGTGAGAACCCGTATGGGGGGTTCGGCCAAGGGGAGGGGCGGGTCTCAGCCCAATAACCCAGCGAAGGGCCTAGCCATCCCTGAACATCAGGGATTAGGGCAGGAGGTGAGCTCCACGGAGGAAGCCCCGAGCTCCTGTGAGAGCCAGGAGGAAATTGAGGCCGGGGAAGTTGCCCTGTGTGGTGAGGCGCCATGCGAGTGGTGTGAGCGCCGAAGGGCACAGGGGCGGCCGATACCCTGCCTTTATTGTGCAAGGCTAGAAGTAGGGCTCTCCGCCGTAGCCGCGAGGGAAGCTGAGGCAGAAGAGGCTGGCCCTAGCCCCGAAAAGCAGGGGGGCAATAATCCACAACCCCGGACCGGGCGGCGCTGGTGAAAGGGGAAATATTGAAGGGTCCGAGCCAGCCCCATGGGGCTAGGCTAAGGGGGGAGGTGTGTGGCAGGGTGCTGGCCAAGAGTGCCTGAGCCAGCCCTGCGGGCCCTTTAAGAGGGAGCAGAAGCCTGCAAACCTCCCTTGCAGGGAAGGCTAATCAGCCACCTGGGCTGCAGGGCAATTAGCCTGGAAGGGTGGCACCTGGCGGCAGCCTCAGGGGGATAAAAGGCCTGCCAGGAAGCAAGCCCAGTGTGGTGGGGATGGTATAGAGTGTGGTGTGGTTTGAGCTATTCAGAGCTGTGTGTTTGGAGGTGTAAACTGTAAGCTGGACTATATAGAGTCTGCAGAGCTGGGAGCTGTAGAGCTGTGTAAAGCTGTATATATTGGTGGTGGGGTCTTGCACTGTGAATTAAAGAGCACTGTTTGGAGCAAAGAAGGGTCTTCCTGCCTGTTCCTGAGAGGGGTGAGAGAGCGGTCTGTCACAAGTAATATAAAACCACACTGGACCAAACACTGACGAGTATATCTGTATTGATAGGAGAGTGGCTAGGTGACTTAATGCTGTTTTTCTACATCTGATTTACGGCTCTTTGAAAAGAGATGGGGGATGTGACATGACCATCATATGGCTGAATTCTGTACTCTATGAAGTAACTTGGAAGTCAAGGAAACTGCAATAGGGTGGAAACTAGTGCAGGATTAGGCTGGATTTGGCCTTGGTGTAATTTCACTGGCCTACAAGACCAAATCCTCCAAGGTATTTAGGTACCTAAAGATGCAGAGAGGGGGGCTTAGTGGGATTTTCAAAAGTGCCTATGGGGGCTAGGCACCAACTCACCTGGAGTTCAGTGGGAGTAAGGTCCGTTTGAATAACCCACTTGCCTCTTTGGGCAGCTAAATACCTTTGAATAGCTGGCCCATACTGTCTAGCATTTTAAATCTGTTGTGTGTTTATTTTTCAAACAATTTAACCAATGCTGGTGTCTTGTTCTGGACACCTCGTATGACACTGGGATTATTAAATGCTGTTACTTGGCTGCATGGTGGAGTGTCTTTCACTTCTGGAGAACTATAGCATGGTTTGGCCATAGCTTTTAGTATAGTTCCCAGGAGAGAATCTGCAAGGCAAGTCTGATCTTTATGCATATCCCAAAACTGCTGCACATCTGGCAGTCTCTGCTTGGTTGAGGAGTGGCTGTGGATTTAGTAGAGGCAGTGATTGCAGGTTAGAACTGAAGAACGTCTGCAGAGCTAGGGGTCAAGGGACATTTACACGGTCCATGTTCACTTGTTGTTTGGCTCTTCATGAATGCTTAATTCACTCATAAATGTTGATCAAAACAAAGCTCCTGCCAGTTGTTTAATATTTATCATGTCTGTCTCAGTAGTGTTTCCTTAATGGTAAACACTAGGCCTATTTACATTTTAGGTAACTTTTTACTTTAAAGACTAAAGTGCTGCTCATGAGCCATGCAGAAGAATCTATTTGATAAGAGAAGCCTAATGGATGGTTTGGATGAACTCCAAAGGCTCAGTTGTACCTATATGGACTAAGCCGAAATTTTTCAGTATTTAGTCACAAAATCCAGAGGTGCATATCGGCTCAGTGCTGCCTACAAAACCAACAGACTAATGGGCCTTCTCTCCCCGCATAACCCTGCTTCCCTAGTGTGTCAGCAATGGTGGCCTGCGAAGCCAGCTATATAACAGCACCGCCCAAATACCATTGGTTTAAGTCTTGTTCTTGCTATTTAAACATGAAGGCTGAGATGTTAAAAGCTGCGTAAGAGGGATTCTCATGCCCAGTTCCCATTGGATGTGAAAATCCCCTACGTGGAGCTGAAAATCTCCACCTTCATCTTACTTCAGTTTAACACTGTGAAAACAGAGTGCTATGCAATGATGAACTCAGCTAGCCTTAGGTCCTGCAAGGCCCTGTATGGCCTTAATTGTGTTTGCAATGTTATGGGTATGAAAAGGGAAGCCTGGCCCTTTCTAATTCCCTGATCCAAGTCCATTTAAGTGAATGGGGACGAGGCCATTGAGTTTACTGAATGTAAGATCCAAGTTACTGCAGTGATCATCCTCCAAAAGGTAAAACGAAGTCTGTAGTGGGCAAACTATACATGATACGGCCACCAATCCTGTGCACTACAGTTCTTCTCCGATGTCAGGCCTGACAGCGAGCCCATTTCCTGCAATTTCCTACTATTGCTTCTGTGTGCCGTTAGCTGAAGTTTGTAGGACTCTAAATGTCTCTATTTGGTGCATAGGGGACAGATTGGGAGGGGCAATATGTCCCACAAAACAAATTCATGAAGCAGTGAGTTAACAGGATTTAGCCTGTTGGCACCTAGCATTGTTTCTTAAGATCATGCTGGTTACTAATTAACACCAGAATGCTTTGGCTCTTTTAGGGTGATTCCTGCTCTACCATCCTATCCATAACGCCAGCAATTATAACTTTAGTTACTCTAGACAGACAAACCTCAGCAAAAGAAATGTTTCGTGTGGTGTTTAGATATACTGCAGGGTCCTCCAGCCTCCCTTAATGACCCAGCTCCAATGAGTTATGATCTCTTTGTGGTAATATTTAGATTGATCAACATGTTGCTGGAAACAGTGTGTAGGTATTTTCAATGACAAAACCATCCCAACTCTAACAGAAAGACACAAGTACAGCCAAATTGTTACATAAATCATCAACAGAATAAAGAGCAGCACTGCTTGTATACAGTAAAGCCTGGAAGTACCATACCATAGATCTTCTGGGATCATTTTGATTGATCACACTCATAGGTTATTCTTTCTGTTGGGATTCAAGACTGCCTTCCTAATACCCATTCATCTTCTACACTTCTGTTTTAATACCTGTTTCTGCCGATGCTATCGGTGGCCTTACATTGATTTTGTGCTAAGCATGTTAGGGACTTCTCCTTGTGGACCTGATTGTTAGGCTAATAGGCTTCATTGTCTCCCCGGGGGAAAATATTTATAGTATTTAGGTAAATATTTCTTATCTAGAGCATCCTGCTTGCTGAAATTTCATGGAGGTTGATTTCCATTCTGATTGGGTAACATTTTATAGCCACATTGCACTAGTTTAAATGTCTTTGCCAGGTGCAGGACAATGAGGCCTTGATTGCATGTCTATTTCCAGGTTCAAAGTCCCGTCAAGGCGATGTGACTTGACTTGGCTAGATCACCCTGCAGGCATAGAACCTACCTCTCCTGAACTTCTATGCTAGCCATTAAGCTCCACTGCAGCCGCTTCTCTTATGTAAGAGGCAGTGATGTCACAAGCTAACCAAGTTTCCTCATGACCTAAAACAGGACAGATCATATGTTTCCACATGAGTGTAATGGAGCTGCACAGTGGTGCATCATTACATCTCCTCCTACACTGTACCATGCAGAATACGAGTCTCTCCAACAAGGATAGAGATTACATCCAATCTTGCAAATTGTACTGAGTTCATGTTTCTCAGAGTCCCTGTCTACACAAGGACTCATGCTAAATATGTCTCTTTCCCATTGGCTTTGTTTAATGAGAAAATTTGTGGCCAGTAGTCTAGCTGGATCATTTGTGCTGTTTCCCTTGACTATTAAGCAGGGGAACAGAAGCAGCAGCAAAAACTTGACCTCATTTAGAAGAACTCCAATTATTTATGTTCCTTTGTTTATAAACAGCTATTGCCAGCAGCTTTCATCTCACTTTGCAGCCCACAGTAGCATGTACTGTGACAGAGGTAGTCATCTCATAGAGCTGCATTGACTGCTGCTTAGGTCTCTTCAGATGGGCAAATACATTCATGGCAAACGTATGTGGTATGTACGCGACCAAAAATTGGAGTGTCTTCGACAGTGTACTCCTCTTTTTGCTACGTGTCTCTCCATCTATCCTTCCATCTGTCCATGCACCCATATGCTTCTGGGCGGTCCCTCAACAGCAATGGCTACTGCCCTCTACTCTGAAATTAACTCTATCTGAAGGACCGTTCTTAGTTCCCTTTCTGTGTCTGAACCTCTCAGAGAATGGCTTCACCTCCTGCCTTCCATATTTCTTCCTAGTAAGTTCTTGACTATGCAAAAAGCATAGGTGAAAACTGTGATCATTCCAAAAATTGAAGGCTGGATTTTCTTCTCTTGAAAGGGATTTTAGTGCTGGTGGAAAGGACCAGACAGATCCCTGAATGGACTGAAAGCCTGTCCACAGAACAGAACCATGTGGGCAGGAATAGTCTAATGGAGTGTGATTTCTGAACACAAGATGCTGTTTCCTCAATAGCATGAGGCATCAGGATGAGCTAAAATGTGAATATAGGACTTCACACTCTTTCCTGTATCCACCATCGAAGGGGGACTTGCCACACATTCAGAGCCAAGCCATTTGATCTCATTGTTCAGGGGGAATTGCATGAACCCATTTAAAATTCTCAGGTTGGTGGAGTCACAGTCCTCCAGTTTCTCTTTTTTGTGTTTCAAGACTGAACAAACTCAAAAGACTCAAAGCAAAAGTCAACAGAATCTGCTGAGTATTAGTGGCTTGGGGTTGAATCCATGCACAACTGCCAAGCATCACATTTTCTAACTAAAAGAATAATTAGTCCCAGACTTGCCTTAGATTTTGGGATCCAGGTTCATTTGATACGTCCAATATATTTCTGGTAGCAGACAGTGTGCTAGCCACTGTTCAAACACAGAGAGAACCACAGATCATGACCTGAGGGATTCACAGTTTAAAGATACTTGAACCAGGTTCAGAAGATAGGAAATGTGGAATCCTAAATATTAACAGTGGAAAGGGGGTATCTGTCCTACAGCCAATCCCCACTTCCACGTAGAATCATAGAATTACCAGGACCATCTACACCAATATTCTGTCTCCAGCAATGGCCAACTGCTTCAGAGGAAGCTGCAAGGCAGTTATTCAATAACCTGATTACAGGGAAAGTTTTTCTTATTTTTTCCTGATCAAATTAGAGACTGGCCCTGAAGAATGAGGGTTCCTAAATTATTTTCCATCCTTCTACTAAAACATTCAATCTTTTTATCCCTGCAAACGTTTAATCCTCTTCTGAATCCCGATAAGTTCTTGGCCTCAATGATAGATTGTGGAATTCATTGCCACAAGATAAGTACATGGTGAAGGATTTCACCAAGTGTTCCATAAAACTATGCCAAACTTTTGTTAAGCCCCTCCTATGCTAGCTTTGTATGATCTACTCAAAGGTTGTAAAATATTGACCTGTTCAGCTCTGTTTCAGATTTCATTACAGAAGTTTTGTATCCAGGTAACTCCACAAGGTCTGCAAAATTGGGCTGCACATCACATTACAGTGGGGGGCGGGGGAGAAGCTAATGCTATTTCCCAGACTTCCTGTTTCAGCTTGGCTATCCTCAAAATATTTACAGACCACTATCTTGGGATGTTGGTTTTTCTGCTCCTGTCCCTCACTAGAACCAGAAAAGAGAGAGAAGCTGGAAAATGACCAATGGCAACATGATTTACTTGATTTCCACCCACCCACCCACCACAAACCTCAAAGCAGTTTGGATAAATGTTCAGGTCACTTCCCAGTATTGACTTGGCTTACTTTGTTCATGCTTTCCAGATAAAGTACTGCAGAACTAATCCAGATTGATGTCAGTGTCCATTTTGGCATTACTTGATTCTGCAGCTAAAAGTGAAACCTCAGAAAATGTTAAAACAAGCTTTTTACGTGATTTAAACATAAAGAAGGGCCAAAGATCCCATTTAGAACATGCAGTCTGCATCTGACCAAGGATAACAGACGAAAGAGGTCTCAACTCTGCTGGTTTTTAGATAATTTTGTTTGTTTGAAAAGGGAAATATAGAGTTTAATTTGGATAGTGAAACTAGATGGTATTTTTAAATATTTATAATTTCAGTTGCCCACATGAAATTACTTTGGTTGTTCCAGTTCAGTACCTAGTGGATAGGTAGCCACCTTACCACACAGAACAGCCCCACCACAACTGCCACTAATTGGGTCTCCTTGCTGGAAGCATCAGCAAGGAGACCAAGGCTTGAAAAGACCTGGAAAACTCATGAAACCTTTGTGTCTCGAATGGTCTTGAAGTACGTTGTCAGGGCAGTGTGGGAAGCTTGAACTGCTGTTCCCTCCCCCCCCCCCTTTGTTCTGTGGGGAAAAGGGTTCAGACTCAAAGGCTGTCAGCCCAGAACTTAACCAGTTAAGTTCACATAATTTATAGCATGGTTCTTCTTAGCTCTTCAATAGCATCTTGTGCCCATGACTCTTCTCAGGAAGATAACTGGAACCCTTTGCCATATGAGACTGATGAGCCAGATGGAGGCTATCACTTGAGGTAAATAGTAAATTAAACATCAGCTTTTCCTGTAGGAATTCAGTTTTGTTTTGCCCCGTCTCTCAGCTTTAGATAATAGAAGCTAGTGATTTTTCTAAGCTTTGCAGCTGAACAAGGCTTCCCCTCTTTCCATTAGGTCCTAGGCCTCCTGCGACTATGGATGTGCCTTTATTGTGCAATCTCTGACATAGCGCCTGACCCAGTCTAATAGTGAGCACCCTTAACATCCATTGAGACCGTGCGTGCTCAGCAGTGTGGAGGGTTAGGACCTTTATTACCATGAGATTTGCCAACAAAGAACTCCCTTCTAATTCTAAGTAAGTGTCTTCCAAATCGTTCCGGTTTCTTTGGCTGCTAATGTATACCTGCTTGTTTCTTCGGTTTTATTCCCTAAATCCCTGAACTGAAGTCAATGCAAAGACACTTGTTTACTCCAATAACTCTGGATTACATCCTGTATTTCTGGTTAGGGAGTTAGGCCAGCATATTCCTCCCTCCCTTATTTTGTTGCCCTGCATATGTAATTTGTTTCCAGTGTTGTTCTCCAGACTACCACAGTGCTCCTTGGGGAACACAAGCCCCAGGTGCAGGTCTTTGTGCTCTAAATACATAAAGAGGCTGTGTGAATATTAATGACCTGTTGAGTTTGCATTGTATAAATGAGATGTTTGTTTACATAGCTCTGGGTTAGCATTAGAAATTTAGGGTAGTGCAGTATTAATACCATAGCAGTTGTGTGAGCATTATGAAAGGAGGGCTCTAATTAGGTGAGGTAGTGTGGACTAGTGAATAGGCCCCCTGGCCTGGGAGGCGGGAGGCTAGTGTTCTGTTCCTGATTCTACCACTCTCCTGTTTGTATCAAATCATTTCACTTCATCAAATCATTTCACTTCATCTTTCTCTGCTCCATTTTCTTGTAAAATTGGGGTAAGTATACCTGCCTGCCTCTGAAGTGCTTTGAGATGCATGGATGAAAAGGCACTTATTCAAGGACTGCATATGTTGTGTGGGCATTGAATATATAACTCTACATAACAGGAATAATTAGTTACGTGTTGCCTAAAATGATTATTTAATTATAATTAAATAAAAAGTTCAACCTGTGGAACTCCTTGCCAGAGGATGTTGTGAAGGCCAACACTATATCACGGTTCAAAAAAGAACTAGATAAATTCATGGAGTATAAATCCATCAAGGGCTATTAGCCAGGATGGGAGGGAATGGGCAACAGAGGATGGATCACTTAATGATTACCTGTTCTGTTAATTGCCTCTGAATCACCTGACATTTGCCACTGTCAGAAGACCGGATACTGGGCTAGATGGATCTCTGTGGAAGAGGCTTAAAGGTCTGGTGTTCCTATGACCCTGGTAAGTGACTGGCTCAGTTGAGCTGGTCTGCAGGTGGTAGTTCCCAGGTATCATGCAGATACTATGGTGATGAGGACCATCTAAGCATCACTATAAATAGACTGAGTTGGATACTACTGCAGAAGCTGGCTCCTAAGGGGAAAGTACTCCTGAGTGGGCAGGTAGACCAAATTTATATCTTCTCTCCTCTCTTCTGCTGGTTCCACAAAGAACGTCCTCACAGCCTCACCCCTGTGTATGGTTGGGTGTTGTTTTACCCTTTCTACAAATGAGAAAAGAGGAAAAATAAACTATTACACAAGATGACACAGTGAATGAGTGGCAGGGCTGGGAATGGGACATAGACATCTTTGACTCCAATTAACTTTCTAACCACTGTACTAAGGCTCACTAGCTCCTTTGTGTTGGTTACGTAAGAAGGGATTTGACCCTCTTTATCCCTAACTTTTTAAAGCTTTAAAACTTAAAACAGCTTTTCAACCTCTTCCTATATTTTTTATGGGAAATATTTAGTATGAGCAATGGATGAGTCAACAAGCTTCTACTCTTATTACATCAGGGTAACCAGATGTCTTGATTTTTATAGGGGCAGTCCTGATATATTTGGAGTTATTTTTAATATGGGCTCCTATTACCCTCCCCCACCCCATCCCGATTTTTCACACTTGCTGTCTGGTCACTCAATATTACATTGGCATCTAATGGCCCCAAATGAGATCAGAGCCCTAATATGCTGCACACAGGGAGAGACTATCCAGGCTCTTATAAGCATGCTCTCCTCAGAGACAAAGGGCGGATGAAAGGAAGTAACATCCCCCATTTGCAAAAAGGCCCCTAAAGCACAGAGAGATGGTGTCTTGTTCACAACGAAAGATCCATGGCAGAGTTAGGAACTGAGGCCCAGATCAATGGGAATTAGGAACTAAATTCCTAAGGATCCAGAGAGTGTTGCCAACTCTACAGAATTTATTTCTGGAGACTCCTGGACAAAGATTAATCTTTAATTAAAGATTAATGTCATGTGATGAAACCTCCAGGAATATGACCAACCAAAATTGGCAACCCCAGATCCAGGCCTGAGGCCAGGTCTCTTGCATCCCAATCTAGTGACTTAATCACAAAACCAGCCATTCTAATTAATTCTCTTACAGTATGTCATCTGGGCCCCATGCATGGATAAAGAGATTGTCTGTGCCATGTTATGATTTTTGGAGGTGGTGTTTGTACACTTCATTATCTTCCATCCCCAAAGATATGATTCTGTGCTTAACCAGGCTTTGATTTAACTGCCTCTTGTTTACGTGAATGATGCTAATAATGCTGACTGTTTTTCTCACTCGGTTGTGTAACTGGGGAATGAGGAGGAGGGGGTAGAAATTGGCTGCACAGCAGTGAATTCTGCCTGCATTTTCCTAGTGTGAATGTGAAAATTATTCTGTGTTAACCAGCACATGCTGTACCTGTTACTGCAGCTCCCTAGCTGTCAACTGGAAACAACTGCAGTGATGGCCTGGTATTGAGGAAGATGGCTAATCTGATTGCTGCTACATCCCTGCTTCCTGCTGCAGAAGTTACCTGATCTTGGTTTGCTGCCAGTCACATCTGGTTATCTTCATCAATGTCCTAATCCCAGGGACTTTATCTCTTCTGTGGGAGGAAGTCACCAGGTGACAGTCTGTGCACTGTGTGCTTTCCTGCTGCCACCTCTCCCCATGCATCCTCTGGGGATTAAATGCATTAGGCAGGATTAAATGGAGACTAGATCTGGTTGTACAATGGCAGGTTGCTGTTAAATCAGCAATAAGGATTTGACTTTTAAGAAAACAAGCTAAGAGGCAGAGAAGCAAGTGGATCCCAAGGGCAGAATTGATTACTTAACACTTCCCATATGAATGATGTTTTGTTTTCCATACCATGATCACCAGCACAGTCAGTAATTTTTCTCTTCGGGCAGTAGATCTAATGTTTGCTTTTTGCAGTTTGCCTTCTCCTTGCAGACCTCTCCTAGTGAATGGTAAAAAGAGGGTAGCTGAAGTATTCCTGCTCACACTCATAATACATGGGGACAGTTGCTGAAATGGAAAGGTGGAAAATGCAACACGATCAAAGGAAATCCTTTTGTACACAACGATGCCGCACTCCTGTCATTTCAGCCAAGAGTTTAACATGATTCAAAAAGGTATCGGCTGTAGATGTGTGACATTCCCCTGGTGTTATCTGCTAGGGCACTCCACTCCTTGACTCTGGGAGCCGCCCTTACCCTGCTCTGCTGTGAGAACCCCACCTTACCCTGCTCAGCACCCACTAGCAACCTCCCGATCAGCCCCTCCCCCCTGTGCCTCCTGTCTGCCAGCAGCCCTGTTGATCAGCTCTTCCTCCTCCCTCCTAGTGCCTCTCATCCACCGCAAATTACTGGTCCCCAGCAAGCAGGAGGTGCTGGGGAGGAAGAGAGAGGAACAAAGGTGGGGTATGCTCGGGGGCAGAATGGGGCAGGAAGAGGCGGGGAAGGGGTAGAGTGGGGGTTGAGCACCCCCTGGCAACTCAGAAGGACCGACTCTGAGAGTGTCTTATGTACTTGCCCAAGCTTGAGAATGTGTGTTTAATGCTCTAATCTACTTTGCTCAGTTTTCTGGCTGAAGCTGTAGGAAAGCACTAGTACTAGAGGACCCTTGTTCAATTTCTGATCACAACCAGAATGACAGTCATCACAAGTGCATACACAGCACTTCAGGGTTAATACCACAGTTTAAACTTTAACAGAATTTTCTACTGTGTATGCACCATAGCACATTTTCAAGTGTTTGCAGCTTTGTTACAACTACAGTTCTTCTAACCTTAGCAAAGCATATAGTCTTCCCTGGGAACTATTTAAAAGCCAAGTTTCAGGTTTCTAAGTTCTTCCAATTTTGAGCTATTCTTCCCTCCCCTCGCCCTCCCCCCCCAAAAGAACCCAAAAATTTTCTTTTTTCTTACACAAGGAAAAATTTATTTTTCCACACATTCATAACCAAACCATCAAGGGAGGCTTTGCTACAACTTGATAGTTTCAGCCATATTGGATTTTTTTTTAAAGTGTGAAACTTTTAACCTCAAAAAGTGAATGTTTCAGAATCTTATGAGCACTGGACTCCAATGATTAAAATGGAAATTAACTACAATGTTCATTAACAAGTATCTCCTTGTGATATATAGTGGAATGTGATCTTGTATAGCAGCAGTCCTGAAAAACCACCTGATTGGTGGTGTTTCAATGTGCTTGATAACACAATGAGTATGTCACTAGTTATTCCGTGTCTATGAAGCCAGTCAGTCATTTTGCCCCAGATCCTCTAAGACAGTAGTGGGCAAGCTGCAGCCCGGAGGCCACATGCAGCCTATCAGGGTAATCTGATTGCGGGCCGTGAGACATTTTGTGATGTTGACCGTCTATGGGCATGGCCCCCCACAGCCACAGTTCCTCATTCCTGGCCAATGGAAGCCACAGGAAGCAGTAGCTAGCACAGCCCTGTGGCCTGCCACTTCCCATAGCTTCCATTGGCCAGGAATGGTGAACCGCAGTGGCTGGGAGCTGGTGGGGGGGGGGGGGAAGGGGGCTGTGCCCGCAGACTGTCAACATCTGCTAAATGTCTAACGGCCCCCAATCAGATTACTCTGATGTGCAGCATGCGGCCTGTGGTGTCCAGATGGTAGCTGAACTCTTAATAACTTGGCCCCACATGCTTATTATATAACCGAGAGCCCAGCCTTGGATGCTGAAGCCCATTTAATTGAGGTATGGAAAGCCCTGACATGTGCTTAATGTTAAATCTATATCCTGCAGTGAGTCTTGACCACTCCACCTAACTGTGAAGTAGAACACTGCATCCTGATCAACAGTAAGGCTTTAAATATGTCTGGGGATTTTCAAAGGAGATTAGGTGCCTTATTTCCCCTGACTTCCAATGAGTTTGGTGCCAAACTCCCCTTGGCTCCATTCCCAACCTATACACTGATATCAAAGTACAGCATCTCTAGTTCTGGTTTTAAAACCAACATAACGTTCCTCTTTGGCTTTTGATGAACTGCACCAAGTAGTGGCTCCTTCAGCCATGGTACACTCAGTTTTGAAGATAGAAGTAAACTGGAATTAGGCCGTTGAAACAGGTCTTGCTGCTTCTGCTTTTTGTTTACATGGTGAAAATAATTCTTCTGCCATACTCTATAACACTGAGAATAGACTGATGGCATGACTGCATGATATAAGAGACAGAAAGTGGGTGATGTAATACCTCTTATTGGACCAACTTCTGCTAGTGAAAGAGAATCTTTCAAGCTACACAGAGCTCTTCTTCAGGTCTGGGAAAGGTACTCATTGTTCATGATGCAGTACAAGTTCAGAGAGATTGTTTCTGCAGTTTCCCATATAACATTGGCGTGGGAGATCCCAAAGCTCCTGCCATCTTTGCAACTAATTTGCTTTCTGCTGGTACTGTAGTATGACTAGGACTTGTGAAGATGCAGTGTTGGAATTCACCAGTAATTTATTTGGCATGGAGAAGGATTTTGAGCAGTTGTGTAGCTAATCTTGGGCATTAAGCTTGCTACAATTAGATCTGGAACTGAATAAAAGCTGCAGGTCTGAGCAGCCCCTAACTCAAGCTTTTCTTACCAACTTCCTTTCAGGTCTTCAGCTTCATAATTATCTAAATCCAGATCCTGGGTTGGAACAACATCAGGCTTTGGAAAAGTTTGGACTTAGGTTTGGATCTGAACTGTTACAGCTGAGGCTCCTCTAGTTCATGTTTGAAAGAGCTATACTTCCTGGCACCATATCATAGATTGAAATCCTGGAAGAGATGACTCAGACCTTCAACCTTCCAGCCGATGGGGTTCTTTTGGTTGCATTCCATCTATTATAGATGAACATTAAAAAGAGAGATTTTCTTAGCATCCTTTACCAAAGTCCTCCATCCGATCCACTGTTTTGCTAAAGAGGCTCAAAAATGTAATGTCAACAAGTTGAAATACTCCACACCTGGAGTATTGTGTCCAGCTTTGGTCTCCCCACTATAGAAGGGATGTGAACAAATTGGAGAGAGTCCAGTGGAGGGCAGCAAAAATTATTAGGGGGTTGGAGCATATGACTTATGAGGAGAGGCTGAGGGAACTGGGGTTATTTAGTCTGCAGAAGAGACGAGTGAGGGGGAATTTGATAGCAGCCTTTAATTACCTGAAGGTGGGTTCCAATGAGGATGGAGCTAGGCTGTTCTCAGTGGTGGCAGATGACAGAACAAGGAGCAATGCTTTCAAATTGCAGTGGGGGACTGTAGCAGGGCAGTGACTCACCCCTGCAGCACCTCCTGCTGGTCCCTCCGGGAATTAGCTCGCCAGCATCCGGAGTGCCCTCTGCAGGCCGGTGTCCCACTTGCTGCTCTGGCCCAGAGTTCCTCCCTGGACCCCAGTGCCCTCTTATCTAGGGTGCTGCACCCCTGCAGTACCCCCTCAGATCTTAGGGTCTCCCCCCCAGGGAACCCCCACCCTCTATCCCCACCTTGCCTCAGTCTAGGCAACTGACAGTAACCACTTGCCCCTGTTCACTGGGCAGACTGCAGTATAATTGCCACTCATCACTGGCAAGGAGGGTTTGGCCTGCTGCCTCTGTCTCTAGCCAGGGGCTGCCCCCTGCAACCCCAGTATCCCTTGTTGAGCCTTCCCCTAGGCCCTGCAGCCTGGGGGTTTCCAGGCAGGAGCTTCCCCAGCTCCTCTTGCCTTGCCCCAGCCCTGCTTCACTCTAGGTACCCTCTCTAGCTTTCCCAGCAGCCAGGCCAGTCTACCTCTCCAGCCAGAGGAGACTCTCTCTCTCAGGCCCTTCCCTCTCAGCCTTTTTATACAGGCCTGCTAGTGTGTTTGGGGCGTGGCCACCCAGCTGAGCTTGCTCTCCCAATCAGGCTGGGAGCTTGCTTGCTCCCAGCCACAACCCCTTCCTGGCTGTTCTAAGACTTCAGGGCTGGGAGTGGGTGGTCACCCCACTACAGGGACTTCTAAGCTGGCTATTAGGAAACACTATTTCACTGGGGGGGGGGGGAGGTTGAGCCACTAGAATGGGTAACCTAGAAAGGTGATGGAATCTCCATCCTTAGAGGTTTTTGAGGCCCAGCTTGACAAAGCCTTGGATGGGATGATTTAGTTGGTGTTGGTCCTGCTTTGAGCAGGGGGGTGGACTAGATGACCTCCTGAGGTCCCTTCCAACCTTGATATTCTTTGTGTATGTTCATCTAAAGATAGATTCAAAGCACAAATAGTTTGGAATATTAAGTCCTTTCTAACTAGGATCTGTCTCAGAATTGGTATTGTCTTTACATCAGAGATTGTCGTAACTGGTTCAAATCCTGGGAAGTCTAAAACTGAGATCAGTGTCAAAGCAGGGATCATCTCCAACTTGACAGTTGCAAATCCTTGGCCATTTAATTTTAAACATTCATGACTTATTCTCCTCAAACTAGTCTTACAGTCCAAACAGGCCACCAAACATGAACTATTTAAGAAACTTCTCCTTAAATTATAATAAAAATGGTATTGTGGCCTTGATCTTGACAGGGCTTTTTGGGTGCTACCACATTATAGTAGGCATGATATAAACACATAGATGATGATGATTACAGTGATATAAACTCTTTTTAAAAACATAAATAGAATAGTGCAGTGGCTCTCAACCTTTGCAGATTCCTGTTCCCCCTTTCAGGAGTCTGACTTGTTTTGCATACCCCCAGTTACATTTCACTTAAACCACTTGCTTATAAAATCAGATATAAAAGTACAAAAGTGTCACAGCACAGTAGTGCTGACAAATTATTTACTTCTTCATTTGTGCTATACTATTATGAAATCAATTGGAATAGAAGTATACTTACATTTCAGTATATAGTGTACATTAAGCTGTATAAACAAGTCATTGTATGAAATTTTAGTTCGTACTGACTTTTCTAGTGCTTTTTATGTAGCCTGTTGTAAAACTAGGCAAATACCTAAAGAGTTATTGTACCCCCGGAAGACCTCTGTGTACCCCTTGGGATACACATACCCTGGTGGAGAACCACTGGTGTAGTATACAGGGTATTCTGCTTCTAAGAGACGCTGATTAAATGTTGTTTGTTTGTTTCTAAGGTTGGTTGTTTTTTTAAAGCAAGCTGCAGTTTAGATACAGGAGGCCTCTTTGTGGCATGCTGTTAGTAAACTGCCTTATTTGATTTGGCTTCTCTGTGGCCTGCCATCTGTCCCTTGCTAATTACACACCGATTTAAAAGGTGATCATCTAGATACTTATCTTTGGACTCCAAACTGTAGCATCAGCCAATGTATACTTAATGCACCAGTAGGCATAGAAGCAGCACACGCTTCACACTAGCCTGACTTCATCAGTACCCACAGCCATTGCACCGCTCTACTTCTACTCGTTAAATGTGCTTCGTAAGTCAATGCCACCTTCTGAATGCATAGGCTAGTTGTCTAGCTCAGCGCCGGCAGCTCCAAACTTCTGCTGTGGCTGAGGCTGTCTGCTCGACTTGGCCAGGATCTATCATTAGAACCATATGGGCTAGAAAGTTTGTTTGTTGCCTGCTTGCCAATTTGCCTGAATAGCCCATAGTGTAATCTGTCTTTCCTTAGTGGGAGGCAATGCCAAAAACAGCAAGCCAAGAATTTCTTCGTGTTATTTCTGGGATTGCGCCACAAATGGACAGAAGAAGGAAAGAAAGAGGGAGAAAAGATTTAATGGTAGGGACTAAGTGTGTTTTTGTTTTTTGTTTTGTTCACTGGTAAGGTTGCATCTCTGCCACTTAGATTCTGATCTCCATCTACAACATGTGATTGCTCAAAAATAGGTACAAATGCACACCTATGAAAAAAGGAGGTTTTATCTGACTTGGGAAAACTGTCTGGAATGTACAGTTGAGATGGGGAGAAAAGTAAAACCACCCCACACATGCTCTCCAGGGACTGAATGCTCATAATCAGTTTGCATGAGGCAATTTAAGTCTCTTCTTTGGGGGTGTCTGGGTCTACGCCCCCAAAGGTTGGGCAATGTGGCCTAATGGTTGAAGTCCATAAGCTCGCCCTCGCTTCAGGGCAGTCCGGCCTAGTGGCCAACGTCCAATAGAGCCGCCCTGGGGTGTCAAGGCAACGCAGCCTAGTGGCCAGAGTCCAATAGAGTGCCCGGGTCTCGGGGTAATACGTCTTAGCAGTCAGTTTCTATTGGCATGCCCCATGTCACGGGGTAATATGGCCTAGCAGCCAGAGTCTATCAAGGGGGCCACCCACCTACAGGTGTAGCGGCCTAGGTAGAGGGGCCCGAGGCCCGCCCACCTCCACTGGGCCCCGACCCAGGGCCCTAACGGTGGCTCAGCGCCTTGCCACTGACTCAGCGGCGGGGTCCCACTGAAACACGTTAAGGTTTCCGGGGTGGGAGATACCATTCTTCCACCTGCCCTGGGTCACTTCCTACCGGCCTCTCCTTGGGGGTCTCCCAGGCGTCGTCGCCTCCTCTACGAGCTGTCGGGTCAGTCGCCTCCTCTGGCTTCTCCCATTGTTCAGCTTCAGGCAGGCTTGGGGAAGCTTCGGATCCTGGAAACTCCAGGGGCTGAGACTGGTCCGCCGCAGGAGCCTCCTAGGCACGTCCTTCTCCCTCGGCTGCCAGCCCAGACTGAGCTAGGCTCCCTCCTTTTATACAGGCTGAGCACTTCGGGCATGCCCAGTACGGCGAGGGTGGGACTTCCGCTTCCGGAGCTACTGGCTTAACCCCTTCTGGGCTAATGCGGGGTTGGCTATCCCCGTCACAGGGGGTAAATGTACTCTGTATATTCTACATATAGAATATCAGTTCAAGGGACTAGTTATGCCACCCTTTCTCACTCTGAGTAGTCCCTTGCTCCATGAGTAGTCCCACTGCCATCAATGGGACTGTGTGTGCAATAAGGTACTGGCCATTGTGGCTAAGGATGGCACAATTGGGGCCCCAGAGAAATCAGGATTGACAGCAGCCTCTCAGCTGAGCAGTGACTCTTTGTGGCAGGGCCCTGTTCCATTGTGGGAGATGTTACTGTCTTTGGTAGGCATGCAAGCTCTGAACATGGGGAGTGGGGAGGTTAGGATTGTGCAAAAGTAGAGAAGGCCCAAGCTGTGAATTTTGCCCCCAGGTCTATACTTTCCTCAAGTTCTGAGGGTGTTGGGAATCTTGGGATTCTGGTTTGGAGCCCATCCCCAATATGAAAAGGTTGCATTTTTGCTTCAGGAACCCACTAGTT
Organism: Sternotherus odoratus; assembly: GCA_032164245.1. Taxonomy (NCBI): domain Eukaryota; kingdom Metazoa; phylum Chordata; order Testudines; family Kinosternidae; genus Sternotherus; species Sternotherus odoratus. The sequence goes on along the minus strand of JAVMKO010000005.1, from coordinate 38,293,980 downwards.
GGCTAGAGGAGGGGAGCTTGAAGGTGGCTCTCAATTTAGTACCCAATTGTGTATATTCTGTGATATCCCCTCTCCCCTACAAAAAATCACCATAAAATACTTCTTTAGGGTCCCGCTTCAGTGCAGGAAGCACAGTGAGGATGAATGTTGATCAGTAGATGGTGTCTTATTAATGTTACAACAAGGAAATTACGTGCTAAATGCTGCCCGATGACCGGGAATGGCACCTCTCATTATCCCTTTCTTCCACTTTTATTCTCCCGTTATCTCCACCTCTCACTCAAGTCATTGTGATTCTTCCAGCATGAATCCTTAAGGTGAAGTCACACCTACCACCACTGCACAGTGCTGGAACCTTCCATCAGATAAAGCACGTTCCTTTCTTCCATTCTATTTCTCTCATTTCTTAGCATGGTCTTGGAGGTTTTAGTCTCGCATGCCCTGTAACCAAGAGTACAGCTTGTGTACCCAACTTTCCAAAATGTGGCTCGGTTAATAGGGGGCACAAATCCTGCATTTGTCTTTGTAAGAGTCTGTTTAATGTGCTGACTTGAGCCTCAAAATATCAACTTGTTCATCCTGTTCGAAAATTGGACCTCCAAACCCTAGTAGGCACTCACCACTGTGATGATTTAGTAATGTGTCGAACTGTAGTGAACTGGCTGGCTTGTAGGAGGCCCACTGGTTGGAATCCCATTACCTCAGCTATGTGCCCCCAGCCCTATCCTGCTGACAGCTCTGGGGCTGAGCTTGTGAAACAGCAGCATCTGAGTTCTATTCCTGCAGTCACCAGCAAATCCTTTGGGGATGCTGTGGTGCAGCACAGTAACAAACATGGAGTCCTACCTAGCCCCAGCCATGTTACCAATATAGGAGACCTCTGCTCAGATTCTTTTCTATTTATTTGTATTACAGTAGCACCAAGAGGTTCCATCTGAATGTCTGAGTTGGGTGCTGTACATACTCAGAATGAGAGAGTGTTTGCCCAGGAGAGCTTATGATAAATAGACAAGACTGGGACGGATGACTTGCCCAAGATAACACAGAAGCTGAGCAGGAAGGCTGAGAACAGAACCCAGGTCTCCTGACTTTCAGGTCAGTACCTTAGAGCAAACTTAGTCTTAGAGGCAGGTTCTGCCACACTTGCATTGCGTAGCACCTTTCTCCGTAACAAGGCTGACTATTTTAATGGAGCTAGCTGATCAACTTCATTAAGGGAGCCAGAATCTGCCACTAATCTAGTGCTTCAATCATGGGTACATCTAAGTCCCCTTTCTCAAAGGTCTCCTGGCAATTACAACCAAAATGTCCTCCAGAAGACTCGATATCTTAAAAGCACCATCTAACTCACTTCTGTTTGATTTTTTTCCCCCTTCCTCCTCCTTTGGTCTGGTATTTTAAATTATCATGCAGAGATTTGCAGATCATTTTTAATAGCCTTGAAACCAACACAGCAGGCTTTAAAATTGCACTGAATTAATTATTACTACCTAGGAATTTATTTTTTAACTATCAAAAACAGAAAATTATAATTGGGTCATCTGCCAATTGTACAGAAATAAAAGTGCCTTATGGCAAAATAAGTCCCAAATATTAAATCCAGCAGGGTTATTTTATTAACCTATTGCAGTCAGACCCATTTGTGGCAGACAATTGAAGCGTTCCTATGTGACTTGTTTAATAAAAATGTCTAACTTTGTTATTATGGAAACTTATATTCTGCACAATAGAACAGTTGCACTGTACAGAACAATGGGTCTCAGACTGGACCCAACCTTAAACTACTTTGTGTCCTTCATCACTGGTACAGCTGGGATCAAATTAGCAGAAGACTGCAATTTGAGGGATTAAAATGGAAAAACCAAGCAGGAGCACAGAACACAAACTGCAAAGGGGGCTGCAGACAGCAAGAAGGCAACTTTGAGGTTGGATTTTCCAGTGTGTCTGTGACTTAAGAACACAGGTGCCATTGAAAACCAATGAGACTTGTGCTCCTCAACCAGGGAAGCATTTCTGAAAACTCCTTCCAACCTACATCCATAGAAGGCCAGATTTTCAAATGGGCTCTTCTCCATTTAGAAGTCAGTGGGAATTAGGCCAAGATCCCCAAATGGTACTTAAGTGTCTAACAGCTGCACATCTAGTTGCTCTCATCATGCCAAACTTTTTTAGCAGAGTTCAGGTGACCCAGTGTACCACCTCTGCTATAGAATTTGCTCACCTCTGCTATAGAATTTGCTCACCTCTGCTATAGAATTTGCCCACCTCTGCTATAGAATCCAGTATGGAATGCATTGCAAATAGTAAATTTCCTCATGGACAGGGACTGATGTCTAAATAAAAACCACCATATCTGGCCAAAGATTGAAAATTAAAACTTATTGACTCAGTGAGATGCCTTCCAGCTCACGGCTGAAGTATTTGACGGCACGGTGGTAGAAGGGAAGCTTGCATTGTTTTATGTGTGTATTTGAAAGGACTTTGGGCTCCAGGACATTTAGTAGTCTAGGAGCTGACCTTGTTCTTGAAGACGGGGGCAAAAAAAGCATTGAGTACATTAACTTTTTCCACATCTGTCACTAGTTTGCCTCCCCCATTCAGTAAGGGACCCACACTTTCCCTGACCACCTTCTTGTTGCTAACATACCTGTAGAAACCCTTCTTGTTACTCTTAACATCCCTTGCTAGCTGCAACTCCAAGTGTGATTTGGCTTTCCTGATTTCGCTCAGGCATGCCTGAGCAATATTTTTATACTCCATGGTCATTTTTCCAATCTTCTACTTATAAGCTTTTTTGTGTGTGTTTAAGATCATCATGGATTTCACTGTTAAGCTAAGCTGGTCACCTGCCATATATACTATTCTTTCTACACATTGGGATGGTTTGTACTTGCATCTTCAATAAGGATTCTTTAAAATACAGCCAGCCCTCCTGGACTCCTTTCCCCCTCATGTTATTCTCCCAAGGGATCCTGCCCATCAATTCCCTGAGGGACTACCATTCTTGAGTTCAAATTCAGAGCACAGATGGTGCAAAGAATTGCAAAGAGAAATTTTCCATAGGTCATAGTCCAAATGTTCATATTCAGGGTGATTCCAGATTGGAACTGGAGATCTCAGTCTTGGGTTTAAGGTTCCCCTTCATGAAGCATCAAGGCGATTGGAGATAAAAAGTATCAGAACCCAAGGCATCTTTGTACAGTCTGGAGTCCTTAGGCAAACAATAGGCAATCACAGGGCTACATCAAAGTGTCCCTTTCCTAAGCATCACTGATAATTAGCTACACAAACTACCACAAGGCAATTTAACCAGTAGGTAGTCTATCACAAACTTTAAAGAGACATATAAACAATAACATTATTTCACCCAAGATTCATCTAAATGTTAATATTCCCTTTTGATATCTGAATCAATAGCTATATTGACAGATAGGAACCATGGAATGGCCCTAATTACCATTTACACACCTTTCTAACATTTCTCTAATGGTTGATTCTAATGGGTCAGTTATCCTGCAGGATGCTTAACCTTTTCCGGCCATGTGTCACATTTTGTATAAGATTTGTTGCAATTATATAACAATGGTAGCAACAATGGTAATCATTGTTTTAATTAGACAATGAAATGTCACAGTTATATTCCTTTGTATAAAAAATCTGTTACCTTCTCAATGAAGGAGATCAGGTTGGTTTGGCACAATCTACCTTTTGTAAAACCATGTTGTATTTTGTCCCAAGTACCATTGACCTCAATGTCCTTAATTACTTTCTCCTTCAATTTTTTTTCCAAGACCTTGCATACTACTGTCGTAAACTAAAATCTGTACTTACCCAGATCACTTTTTTTCCTTTTCTTAAAAATAGGAATTGTTAGAAATTCTCAAGTCGTCATGGTACAACCCCTGAGTTCAGATTTATTAAAAATTCTTGCTAATGGGCTTACAATTTCATGTGCCAGTTCCCTTAATAGTCTTGGATGAAGATTATCTGTCCTCCCCCTCCTCCCCCCCCCCCCCCCCACCACCACCCACCCGCATTTAGTCCCATTAAGCTGTTCGAGTTTGGCTTCTACCTCCGATGTAGTAATATCTACTGCCATATCCTCATTCCCATTTGTCATTATCTCTAAGATCCTCACTAGCCTCATTAAAGACTCAGGCAAAGTATTTGTTTAGATATTGGGCCAGGCCTAGATTATCCTTAACCTTTTTTGCCCAGACAGACTCTGTCTTATCCATTCCATCGCTTCTTATTTCTTTACTGTCTACCTTATCATTGATATACAACGCTACCCCATCACCTTTGCCTTTATTTCTGTCTTTGCTAAACAGCACATATCCTTCAATACCTGTACTTCAGTCATGACTACTATTCCACCATGTTTCTGTTATCCCTATGATATCTGGTTTCACTTCCTGCATCAGTAGCTCTAGTTTCTCCATTCTGTTACCTAGGCTCCTCCCATTGGTGTACAAACATCTCAATTTTTGCTATGTGGCCTCACTCATATTCTTTACCCGATTTAGGCACAGATATTCTACCACCAGTATCACCTATTAGACTGGTATCTACCCTAACCTTTCTCCTTGTGTCCATTCTCCTACCCACGGCTGTATCCTTTCTTACTTCATTTTTTCCCCTCTCAATGTTAAAATCTTTAAAATGTTAAAAAAAAAAATAGTGTGGAGATTACCTGGACATCTCCCAACCATCTCACACAAATTCCTTGTTTAAAGCTCTCCTAATCAATTGTGCCAGCCTCCATCCTAGAAGTCTATTTCCCTCCCTACTCAGGTGAAGTCCATTGTGACAGAACAGTCCTCTGTCCATGAATGCCTCGCAGTGGCCATACATCCCAAAGCCCTCCTTATAGCACCACCGCCTGAGCCATGGATTGATCATCATAATCTTGTCACACCTATGTTGCCCTTCTCTAGGAACAGGCAGAATCCCACTGAAGATCACATGAGCCTGGATTTCCTTGATAAGTTCCAGTGAGAATCTAGCCATATCATTTGTTTCCACGTGATGGACAATTGGTGGATTCTTTCCCGCTCCCATTACCATCTTCTTCAATCTCCGGTCCACATCCCGTATCTTAGCACTCAGCAGACAGCACATCCTTCTGTTCTTTGGATCAGCTCTGGTTACAGGCCTGTCTATTCTTCTCAGTAAGGAGTCGCCAATCACATAGACCTGTCTTTTCCTGATGATGATGTGATTCTTGGTCCATCCCTTGTTCCCTCTAGCTGCAAGTCCTCTCAATTCCTATTCTCCCTTGCAGTCCTCTGCAACCCATCCTGTATCCTCCTGGGGCTCATATTTGGTGTTATCTCCATTGACTCTTCCCCTTATCCTATAGGACTAGCTGCTTTTCTCTTCTTCCTTGCCCTCCCACCTTCAGTGACCATCATTTTCCAACTCTGCAAACCTGTTCCTCAGCATTATTTCTCCTTCACTAGCATGTCTTTTCCTCTGCCTGGTTCTCTTAGTCACATGCTTCCATTGTCCATTTTCATCACCAGCAGTCTCCCCTCAGAGGTCTTTGGTCCTGCCTCCATCAGCAAGTCTGAGCTTTTCCCTTCAGCTTCCTCATGTCTTTGCTCCATCATCTGCTTGAACCCCCTTCTAAAATCAGCCAGAGTTTCCACCTGCATCTCCAATCCTTAGACCTTTTCTTCTATCGCTCTATCAGGCGGCAGTGTGGCACTTCATGCAGACAGAACTCTTTTCAGGTACCCCTCCAGGATCATGTACATACCACAGCTTCCACATGCAGTCATATTTATTGTGTCCTCCACTGCTTGGGTCACCTACCACTGCTGCCTCAGTATGTGTCATAGCCTAAGTCAAATGCCTTCTCTTCCAACAGAACTCCCACTCAAACTCCCCTGTTTACAGCTCTGTTTGCTGGCTCCTGTGCCATTGCAGCTGTCGTACTGTCCTCCTCCAGGGCCAGTGCAGAGTCCATATGTCTGTGAATTTAGGAGAGAGGGCTAAATCTGGATAGCCTTGTATTCCATGGGGCTGGAGTTTGATGTGTGAGCAGAAAGATAAGACTGCAGGTGCTTAAACCGAGAGCTAAAGAACGACTTCCTGCCTAGAAATCCCACACTTTAAGTTCCTGTTACAGCACATCTGCTGCTGTCAGAAGTGGAGGACCAAGAGTTTAATGGAGATAAGTTAAATTGATGGAGTTCTTCTTTCCTAATCCTCAAAGGTAACAGGTATGTTCTGTGGTAACTACTGCAGCTATAGATCTCATCACAAGCTCCCCCAAACCACCCCCGCGCCATGGGTCAGGGCCTTGCTCAGCTGTGGCAGAGAGAAAAGGATCTGATTTTTCCCACTTTCTAAGACTTCTGAAGACAAATAAGTGCTAAGTGTTGTTGGTCCAAATTGTAAAGCCCTTGCTCTGTTCTTATTGAGCTGTCCTCACTCAAGACGCCTTCCCATTGACTCAATGGAAGTTTGTCCTGAGTCAAGACCTCAGGATGTTGCCAATTGTCTGTTTTGCTCTCTTGGACCACCACCAAGGAAGGGAGCAGCATGGGTTGCTGCAAACTAAAATAAACATTTCTCATGGAGTGTCTGAGTTGGCAGAATTTTGAACTGGGGCTCTTGTCAGTGGAAGCTTTGGCATTTGGTGTCTCCAGGAGAAAAGACGCCTAGGGTAGCACATCTACTCAGTTTTATTTGAAGGCTGCAGCAGGGATGTTATGTATTTAACAACGATGGCATAGACTCAGAGGAAGCTAAGGGCCCGGCACTCTTTACTCTGTGTGGATAAAAGCTTAGGTTGTGCCAGAGGCAGTATCCACTTCAGAGAAGAACTTTCATACTGGTAAAATCATTGACGTATATCAGACTGACGCATTAGTCCACCCTCCCATCACATGGTCATTCATAATAGTCTTGTTCTGTTTACTGGTTACTATTGAAGTTATTTTTATTTTTAAGAAGGGTTTACTCCCTCGCTGCTCATCTTTGCTTCCTGTTTGCTCTGATGGCCAGCTGTGTGGCTTAGTAGGACTGAGTCCAAGACTGGAAGTTATGAACCGTGTCAGGTTGTATTCCTAATTCCGTCATTCACTTGCTGTATGGTCTTAGGGACAGTATTTTAAACACCCTGCATCTCATTTCTTCCAGCTGGAAAATAGAGACCAAGGTGTTCTTATCCACCTTGCCTTATTGTTTGTTAAAGTTGGCTTAAAAAAGAAAGGAAAAGTCACTATTTTTCATATTTTCCCCCTTTTTATCAAATCTCAACAGACATATTGTCCAGCCCTTTAGCTGGCTGACAAACATAAGGAGATTTCTTTTGCCAAAATTTCAGTCAATGTTTTCTCCAATTTTTTTAAATTTTTGTTTAGGATTTTAGAATTTTGCCAAGATTTCAAAAGAGAGGGTGAGAGGGGGCTCAGTGCTCTTAAAATGGACAGCACTGTGCAAATGTTGAACATTCTTATTCACTGTAATTAATGATAAATTTTTGACATTGCAATCTCTATGCCACCTGACACCTTTAAAATTAAGACCGAATTCACTGCTTGTTCCAGTAGAAGAATCAACTCATCTGAGAGAGAAAATAATGAAAGGATATAAAATGTCTTTGGTAACAGTAAAGAGAATATGAGGAAAACATTGGCCATGTAAATATCTTGTTCTGTAACATCATCTCACATCAGCTCCGGTATGATAAATGTCTCCTTTAGAAGCCCCAAGGGAGCAAAAGTGAACAGTCAGAGAAATCCTCAGCAGACTGGTGCTTTGGACGACTTGCTGCTCTGATAGCAGTTGTTTAAGAGCCCCCATCGCCGGCCCTTTTTGCAATTACGTTATCTCCTTTCTAAACATTGCTAGTGTTAACAAGCGTGTGTGCGTGCGTGTTTGATGAGTGTCCAAAGTTCATATCCGCTCTCGTGTTTAACCTTCATGGGTAGGGGCTGAGGTCAGGGAGCTAATTCTATGCATACCCGCCTCCGAGCACGTAGCCTGGTTCCTTTTTCCTTTTACTAGGTAACTGATTAGGATCAGGATGCCGGCCCATAAGTGAACGAGGAGCTGTTATCAATGAGAGGTTTGTGCTTCTGTGTAGTGGAATTACCCTGATTACGTGGCCGGCAACCATGATGCTTGGGAATACAGCACACTCTGTTTCTCATAGGAATGTGGGTACTTCTCTTGCTAGGATGAAGCATAAGACACCCTGCTGCTGGATGGGCTAATAAATTGATTAATAAATACAGGGCCAGACTGTAGCTCATGATATGTCCCTGTTCCACAGTACAAAGGGTAGTTTTACAGCCCTCCCTACCCTATTGGACAGGGCAGAGTTTTTCCAGTGTGGGGGAATCCCCACCTATTACCCTTGGCAGGGGTCTAATTCAGGCCTATACAAGTTCGAGCAGTTTGATCCAGGGCTGGGGTCCTGGTGTGGCATGCGAGTATTGAGGGAGATATAGCTGTGTTTCCGCTTCTCAGGTCTTTCAGCTCCATCTCGGCAGGAGTAGAAGGTGGCACATATACTGACTCTGGGGCTGGGTGGGTGTTACTTGCTATATTGTTGGCAAAAGCACTTGGTTACTAAACTGACAGATGCCTTCCAAATACGAGCCCTAATACTCATGCCTGGTGGCCAAAGTTAGGCTGCTAAATTCATATTTTGATGCCTAAATATAAATGGTCTGATTTTTAACGGTGCTGAGCACTCACAGCATCCAATGACTCATGGGTGTTCAGCACTTAAATCAACCAACCAACCATGTCTATTTTTAAGGTGCCTAAATATGGATTTAGGAGCCTGACTTTTTTGACCCATTTCAGCCACCAAAGATATAAGACAGACCCACACCCAAAGAAGCTGTATTAGAGCTGACAATCCAATCTGGGCTCCTCTCTAATTGAAACTTGGCAAAAATGGTGCTTTCCTAAACATTTCAAAACCATATGTATTTATTTACCTCCATGGTATGTGTGGATATTTTACTGTGTATTGTTAATACTCAAACACTATATTTTGTGCTAATGAGCTCCAGTACTTCTTATAATGAGCAGAATGGAACTGAATAAATTGCCAAAAGAATAATGATTTTCACACTAGAGAAGCAGACTAACAAGGACAAGTTCTGCTTAACCTAATAAGCTCCTGCAGCAGAAGATATTTTAGTGCGCTACTGTGAGGGTAAGAGAGAGTATTTCTAAGTTTTCCAGTGACTGACACTCAAAGTGCAAAATGATGGGGAAACAGAAAATTGTTAGCAAGTCAAAGTCAAGGTGCACAAGATGAATTTTCAACATACTGCCTTTACTCTCAATAGCATCTACATCCAGGGATCGAGAGGTATAATGGGGACAGGTCTAACACAAGAGTTTATCTATCTAATCTATCTATCTAATCTATCTATCTAATCTATCTATCTAATCTATCTATTAATCTATCTATTAATCTATCTATCTATTAATCTATCTATTAATTAATCTATCTATTAATTAATCTATCTATTAATTAATCTATCTAATCTATCATCTGCAGGGCTTGAGGAAAGATGTTTTGTCTGGTCTCCTCTGGAACATACTTTTACCATCAACCCCTTCAGACTGAGAGTATTTGGCTAATGAACATGATGAACATGCCAAAGATCTGAACTGACTTTCTACTGTCCCCCCCCCCCCCCACTCAAGTACTTAGGGATAAGTTCTGGTTCTCATTGCACTCAGGTGACTTTACACAGTTCTGGTAGTGTGTGTAACTGGAGCATAGAACAGGTTTTTTAGGGTGTTGTCCACTGCTAGAGCACTGTAAAGTGGCCTTTTTGTGAATCTGAATCATCCTCTGTGTCCCAAGTCAGTACAGTATTGAATCGCCCACTTGAGCTCATTCCTGTTCATTAAAGCACTTAAGCACCTGCTTAAGTTAATAGGATTTATAGATGTGTTCTGAATCTAGGTCAAAAGACCCAAACTTGTTCTTGCTAACTCAGTGAGAGGATTGATTTCAAGGAGAGCAGGATCAGGCCCTTAAACACCAGCCAGGAGAGGAGTGCAGCACAGAAAGACATACTTTTGCTTGTTCCCTCTCCCCAACTACATGCTGTCATTCTTGGGCTGTTTTTGGTCTATTCTTTTCTGATGAAAGAAAAATATTAAATGCTGCTTTTGGTAGTTTCTTGAACTGCTGTATTGAGCAATAAAGAAAAGTTAGGGGCCATATCTTCAAAACTGGCTGCCAAGTGGCTAAGCAGGGAGGGTGGAGAACTGTGTGGCTTCTGGGATGAGCAAATCTTGCCATGTGCAATTTTTGATGTATGGTATCTCCCACCTGTGACTTACCCAGGGCCTGTTTCTTTGCTGCCTTGCACCATCGGTTCAGTCACTTACACCAAAGCCAGGACAGCAGGGTTTAGCACCTGTGGATGGGGGTGTAAATGACCAGATGAGGTGGTGGACAAGGCCGGTGGAAGGCTATTTCACGCCCTAAGCGAAACTTCCACTTTGCACCCCCCAACCCAGCCCGGGGAGCCCTGTGGAAGCTCCCCACCCCGGGAGCCCCCCCTGCGGCAGCTCCCTGCCCCAGCTCACCTTGGCTCCGCCTTCTTCCTTGAGCATGCCGGCTCCGTTCCACTTCTCCCACCACATCAGCCACATCATCAGGGGCTCATTCACCTGCACATCTTCCAATGTGATCTATGCCTTCATGTGCTAGCAATGCCCCTCTGCCATGTACATTGGCCAAAGCGGACAGTCTCTATGCAAAAGAATAAACGGACACAAATCTGACATCAGGAATCCTAACATTCAAAAAACAGTAGGAGAACACTTCAATCTCCTAACCCATTCTATTACAGACTTGAAAGTGTCAGTTTTAAAACAGAAAAACTTCCAAAACTGACTTCAATGAGAAGCTGCTGAACTGGAATTAATTACAAGTTGGACACTATCAACCAAGGGCTAAACAGAGATTGTGAATGGCTTAGTCATTACAATAACTGAATCTATTTCCCTAGTTAAGTTTCCTTCACACCTTCTTGTCAACTGTCAGAGACAGATCCACTCGATTATCACTACAAACATGTTTTTTTTCTCCTGCTGATAATGGCTCATCCAAATGAAACAGCCTCTTAGAATTGGTATGGCAATTTCCAACTTTTTATGCTTTCTGTGTATATAAATGCATCTTACTTTTGTGTGTTCCATTCTATGCATCCGATGAAGTGGACTACAGCCCACAAAAGCTTATGCTGAAATATATTGGTTAGTCTCTAAGGTGCCACAAGTATTCCTCGGATTCTTCTCAGGTTTTTTCAAAGTGCTGGTTGTACATCTGGAGGGGCATGTGTGTTCCGGGTATGTTGTACACTTTAGTATAGTGATTTGTTGCTGTTCCCTAACTCTCATGTGGCTCATAAGTAATCCAGAAAGCTAACACCTGGAGACTTTCCCTTTGGCAGGGATTTCTCAAAACACTGCTGAAGGGAGCCAAGTATGGCATAGATCTATTAGCGGGGGGGGGGGGGGGGGGGAAGAGTACCATCTCCTCCCATCCCCCAAGTGACTATCCAATTTCCAGGACCTGGGAAGAATACTTCTCTTCTCCGAGAGCTCCTTCATAGCCTTGCCCCAGTCCAGATCCTAAGCACGGAGCCGTGTGTTGCTGCACAGCCCCTGAGCAGACTGTGACTCTGAAAGTCTCTGCAACGGCAATACCCTGCGCCAGGCCTATACCTGCCTGGGGCACCCCTGTGTTGCTATTCCTGGAATTTGAATACCCCAGACCATGCAGAAGCTGAGTTCCAGACTTTGCAGGTCAAGTTCACCTTTATCCTTTCATAGGCTAGGCTAAGCTGGGTTCCACTTGGTTTTAAGAGGGTAGATGCTGGTGCAAACTTTAACCCAGGATTCAAGCCGCAGAAAGCCCCACTGTGGTGATGGAAAGTCACCTAACTTACCCAACTTGCTTCCCCCCAGCTGTCTTTGGGAGCCAACAGCACTGTCTGGAAGGGTGCATGACCATTGCATCTTTGGGATGTTCTAATGTGGATGATCCTCCTAGGCTGTCCCCCTTGTAAAGAGCTGCACAACTGAAGCAATTTGCAGTGCACAGCAACCAGTTCTACCAGTCCTACAAAACCCAGAAACAATACTCCATATTCTTGCTTGCCAGCTACTGACACTTAGTCTATTAACTTGTGTATATAAACAGAAATAGAGCCGCTCCAAACACCACTTCCTCAATGAAAGCCGGAGAGGGGAGGGAATACAACAGAGGTAACCCCACCTGTCCTTCCTCTGGGTGAATTCCAGCCTATGATGCAAGGGTCCTAGCTGATCAAGAGATGTAATTTTGCACTGGTGAATCTGTTCCTATATCTTTGTTGGCTCCGTTTACTGTCCTTGAGTGTTACGGGGGGGGGGGAGAAGTGAAAGTGAATCTGATGATTTTACCTTGTTCATGCCCTTCCATGATGTCTTTCCATGATCATTCCAGTGGTAGAGATTTTGTAACATGCATACTCCTAAAAAAGTGATGTATATTTGCACCAATAGTCTCTGAAAGCGAACTTGTATGTTTCACTACAACATCCAGGATGTCTACTTTGCAATTTAAATAGTTACATGAAGTCATCCAATCAGGGAACAGAACAATGCTGTGTGACTTACATAATGAACCAATGACTTTTTAAGTTTTGACTGCAAAATATTTGAAATGAATCCTTTGCAAGCTTTTCTTTGGGAGAGACATTTTTCACATAGAAGTTTCAAATAATGAAACAGGGGTTTGTGAGCTGTTTATGAACATTTCCACAAAGATAGTTTATTGGTTGACTTTTGTCTATCGGTTATAAATAATTCACACTACTTAGACTTAAGTGTTGCTTTTACTCTATATTGTGGGCCTGATTCTCATTTTTCAGCAAGACACCGTTACAAAACTCTGGCAGTGTAAAAGGGCTTTTAAGGGAGAGTAAATTATACTAATACCAATTTCAAGGCCACCTTACTTAAGAACAGTGGTGTAAAGTAGCTTTAGTGTAAGTCAAGCCCTATGTCTTTCCTATGGGGATCTCTGGCCACCTTACAAATACTGATTCAAACTTGGTCTCCCTCCCAGTTGTGAGATCAGTATACATAATATTATTCCCATTGTATAGATCACACAGTGACTCAAGATCCGTGTGTGCAAAAACTCAGGAGTCCTGGCTCCAAGTCTGCGACTCTAACTCCTAGATCTAGCACACAGTGTTCTTCACATACACTGCAAGGTAAGTTGGATGTTAACGTGTCACTTCTCATTATATATGGTGGATGGGGTAGAAGGAAGCTTTCCTTGTGGGCATATGTCCAATAACTGCCTAATTCATGGTTTCTTGCCCCTTCTTCTGAAGTAGATGGCACTGGTCACTCTGAGACAGAACAAGACTAGATGCACCACCGAGGTGATCCAGTGTGTCAATTCGTATGAGGTTCAGCGTGGATAGGTAGCAAACGTTTCTCCTCTCCCTCCCCCTCCCCACCCACTTTGGTCCAAAAATTGAGTACTGTCATGTGTTCCTGATACATACTAGTTTGGAAATGCTCTACAAGAGCTACAAACACTAAAGAAATAGGAACATTGTGTCGGGGCCCCCCGAAATATTTAAGCCTTAGTTTGGTTCAGTTTGGAAGAGAGCTAATTGTACTTCATAGTTTATCCAAACTGGTTTGCCTCATCTGTAAATGCAACTGGATAGACCAGAGGACTAGAAATGGATTACAGAACCTTGTACTTTCTAGGTTGGTATCAACTGTCAGCAGCATCACATGGTGATATCTGGCCTATGTGAGTTGAGTTGCTGACTTTAATCAAGCGCCAAGTGGCACTAATTGATACTCTGGGGATTTTGACAAGGTCAGAATGAGCTAGAGACTGAATAACCGCGTGAAGAGAGTTCACGGTACCTTTCCAAACATAAGAGCCATTCCAGATCAAAGGTTTGAGACACGTTTGCTGAGCTCTGTGAGGACAATGATCTGGAGGATGGTGTGGACTGCACCCTCAGCAAGTTTGCAGATGACACTAAACTGGGAGGAATGATAGATACGCTGGAGGGCAGGGATAGGATACAGAGGGACCTAGACAAATTAGAGGATTGGGCCAAAAGAAATCTGATGAGGATCAACAAGGACAAGTGCAGAGTCCTGCACTTAGGACGGAAGAATCCCATGCATTACTACAGACTGGGGACTGACTCACTAGGCTGCAGTTCTTCAGAAAAGGACCTAGGGGTTATAGCGGGTGAGAAGCTGGATATGAGTCAACAGTGTGCCCTTGTTGCCAAGAAGGCTAATGGCATTTTGGGTTATATAAGTAGGGGCATTTCCAGCAGATAGAGGGATGTGATCATTCACCTCTATTCAGCACTCGTGAGGCCTCATCTGGAGTACTGTGTCCAGTTTTGGGCCCCACACTGCAAGAAGGATATGGATAAATTGGAAAGAGTCCAGCGGAGAGCAACAAAAATTATTAGGCGGCTGGAGGACATGACTTATGAGGAGAGGCTGAGAGAACTGGGATTGTTTAGTCTGCAAAAGAGAAGACTATGGGGAGATTTGATAGCTGCTTTCAATTACCTGAAAGGGGGTTCCAAAGAAGATGGATCTAGACTGTTCTGAGTGATACCAGATGATGGAACAAGGAGTAATGGTCTCAAGTTGCAGAGGGGGAGGTTTAGGTTGGTTATTAGGAAAACCTTTTACACTAGGAGGGTGGTGAAGCATTGGAATGGGTTACCAAGGGAGGTGGTGGAATCTCCTTCCTTCGAGGTTTCTAAGGTCAGGCTTGACAAATCCCTGGCTGGGATGATTTAGTTGGGGATTGGCCCTGCTTTGAGCAGGGGGTTTGGACTAGATCTCCCGAGTTCCCTTCCACCCCAGAGGCATAGCCAGGTTTCAAGAGCAGGGGGAGTGGCCACGAAAAAAAAGGCACCACCAAAAAAAAAGGCGCCACTTCCAGCTGCTGGAGCTGCCACTGAAACGCCACCACCAGACAAAGTGGTGAAGGAAGTAGAGCCCTTTTGGTGTCATTTCGGTGGACAGACATGATTCCCTTTGTCTGGCTGTGGTGTTTCAGCAACAGATCCACGAGTAGGAGCCGCTTTTGGGAATCTGGCCTCAGGGGGAGCAACTGCTCCCCCGGATCCCCCCAGCTATGCTACTGTTCCAACCCTAATATTCTATGATTCTAGGACTGTACACCTGGGCTATACCTGTCTGGAGAGTATCCGGAGGACTTGACTCAGGACTGTCAAAGCCAGCCTCTTTCATCAGCACTGCACTAAAGTTTAGTGTTCAAGAAACAGTTGGCAGCGGTTATTTTTAAAACCATGTTGGCTCCTTGGAGGACAATTATTCAGGTTCTGTCCCTACCATAAGCACTGGCTAATGCAATAGCTCTCAGAATAGTTGAAGAAGGAAATGTAATGGGTAGAAATGGGGTGGGAAATGACCATCTAGCTCAGGAATCCCCTCTAACCGTTAACTTCAGGATCACTCTCTCCTTTCCTTGGCACTTCGAATATGTTCCCAAAGCCACCCCCTTACAGAAGCATCACATTTCCTTTTATGCATTATTAAATTGCAAAAAGAGCTTTGCAGCTTTGAAATGTGTTCTCATTAACTGTAATTAAACCTTAAAATCTCCTCCAGACTTGGATAAGACACAAGCTCCAATCAAACTCAAAGTTTCTTTTTTTTTAAAGTTGTATTAGTCTCTCATTTCACTAATTACCCAAATGCAATGATGTTTCCAAAGCATCCACTAAAAACTATTTATCGCTTAGTGATGCATTACTTAATCTAGCAAACCATCACATTCACCACACTCTTATTTAATATGAATAGCGCTGTGCAGCTCCTTAACAGCACAGCTTCATATTCATTATTCCTTAAATTTCACAATGTCTGGGTTGCAGGGTTTCAGTTAACAGATAAGTGAGATCTTAAATCAAAATAGTTTAAAGGACGTTGCCAGATAGCTGAGATTCCAAGGTTTGAAGTATGGCATGTCTCTGGCCTAGATTTTAGGAGTCATCAAAAAGACAGACCAAGATTTTCAAAACTCGTGGGAGCTTCACTTATTTTGGTGCCCAATTTGGGACACTGCACAGTGGCCTGATTTTCAGTGGGTGTGTGCTCAGCACTTTCTGAACATCCAGGCATCTCTGTGTTAGGTACTTGTATGGCACCATCACCGGAGGATCTGAGTGCCCCACAACCTTTAGTAATGTATCTTTTCCTCACAACACTCCGTAAGGCAGGAAATGTTGTTATCCCGCCTATAGGTGGGGGACTGAGGCCCAGATGCCAAAGCTATCTAAGTGCCTAGCCCCCATTGCAATCAGTGGAAGTTAATAAACGAAATGCCATTGAGGATCTGGGCCAGATTTTCAAACTATCTGGGTGCCTAAGGCTGCAGATAGGTGCCTTGTGGGATTTTAGGTGCTTCTGAAACTAGTTTGCTGTTGAGGTAGCAGACCTGAGATATCTGCAGATATTTCGCTTCCTCTTCTCCACCATGTTCAAATGTAAATGTCAGGCAATAGCTAGCCCTGGATGAAGTCAATGGAAAGACTCCCCTTCACTTCACTGGCTTTTGGATCAGGTCCTGTATCAACCTGGAGTGGTGCATTAGCTCCAAGACTGTGGTGCTGTTGCCAGTTTTCTAACAATAAATCAGCTGGATTTTTGTCTTCCTTTTTTTTAAAGCCTACTTTAAGGGTTAAAATCTAAGTTACAAATCTTAGAATAGAATCATAGAAATATTGGGCTGAAAGGGACCTCAAGAGGTCATCTAGTCCAGCCCCCTGCCTCCAGACACACATCACTCATCCCAAATTAACCTAGGGCAGCAGTTCTCAAACTGTGGATCACGACCCTGTTTTAATTGGGTCACCAGGCCTGGCTTAGACTTGCTGGGCCTGGGGCTGAAGCCCAAGCACCAAACCTGGGGCTGAAGCCCAAGGGCTTTATCCGTGGACGACATGACCCAGATTACAGGCCCTTGCCTGGGAGTGAAGCCCTTGGGCTTCCTGCCTCCATCCCTCACCCCAAGGCTTGGGCTGGTTCAGCTTCAGTGTCCCTTCTGGAGTCATGTGGGCATTTTTTATTGTTGAAAGGGAGTCATGATGCAATGAAGTTTGAGAACCCCTGATTCTAGGCCATCCTTGACAGGTGGCTGTGCAACCTATTCTTTAAAACCTCCTATATAACCAATTGCATCTGAAATTACACTGTGCTTCTATACAGTATTTTACAGACAGATCTCTATTTTACCATGGATTTAGAAAAATAGCAGCTTTTAGCCCAAGACCTTCCAGCCTGGAGTAACTTTTTTTTTTTTTTTAAAGGCCTGACTTGAAGGTTCAGATGGAAACCCTGAGCCCTGAACTACATGGCAGCAGCACGAGCAGCCTTTGCTACCATCCTATTTTAGGTCGTTGGCAAAGGATGGGCTATTGCTGACCACATTTTAACAAGCAAAATTATTGCCTTTTAGAAGGTCAAATGTGTAGCTTCTTCCTACTGGAAAGAGTGAATAAGGACAATAAATGATTCATTGTAAGCATTCCAGAGGCACATAGTCCCCTCATGTGAATGGCTGTGGGAATACAGTAGTACATAGATTTCCTGTTCACACAATGCGAGTTATGTAGAAAATGCCTCTGTTTCATCGTTACCCACCAGTGGACAACAGAATAGGCTGTTTGTGAATGGCTTGCTATTGTTTCCTATTCTCTCTGTACTCCCTTCCAGCGTATAGACTGACTTTTCTCCATCACACGGACTTTGCTCCAGAAGACAAAAGACTATGGGACAGAAACTCAGCTGATGTAAATGGATGGTACCTCCACTGATTCTTAGCAGCTAAGCATCTGGCCCTGTGTCACTGAACCAGTGATCATTCACAGGTCAGATTGGGGCTGTGATAGGGACGTGGGGAGGGGGAGAACCTAGATAGTGGGACAGAGGGCTCAGTAGCCCCACCAACCTAGGTATCCCTCTCACTCTGTGATGCTATAAACCCCTGACACATGCTGCACTTACACAGCCATCAGAGGCAGGGACACACCCACCTGAGTTACATGAATGTTTTTCCTAGCTATTCATGAACCAACATGAGAGGCCAATTCCTCCCAGTTCCCCAGTCTTGCACCCCAGAACTGTACCATCCTGCACTGGTCAGGAGCCTGAGCAGTGTAAATTCATTACTCAGTTCACCCCTCCTTTGATGTGGAGACGACACACTACTAGCCTTCATAAACTGAGCTGAGATTTCCCAAGCACGTCAACCAAAACACACTGTTTTGGGGAAAATATAAAACCAGTTTATTTATTACAGAAAGATTAAGTGATTATAAGTAACATGCATGAAAATCAGAGCTGGTTACTTAAGAAACAAAAATAAATTCCCAGGTTGAGTTCTACAAATTAAACAGGATTTGAATCAAGCAGTGTCTCACCCTGACAGGCGCTACAAGCAGGTTACAGATTCTCAATACACAAGCTGGGACTCTTTCCTGGCCTGGGGACCACCCTCACCCAGTTCAAAGTCTTTGTCCTCCAGATGTTCTTCCAGATGTTGAGTTGGAGGGGAGGGGAAGAGAGGCCAAATGATGATGTCATGTCCCCTCTTTTATAGTTTCTTCCAGTTTTCAGGAAAGATTTTTGCCTGTGATGTGGGAATCTTCCCCCAGTGGTCAAGCA
The DNA here is from genome assembly GCA_032164245.1 of Sternotherus odoratus. Classification (NCBI taxonomy): domain Eukaryota; kingdom Metazoa; phylum Chordata; order Testudines; family Kinosternidae; genus Sternotherus; species Sternotherus odoratus. The sequence continues at coordinate 38,275,239 of JAVMKO010000005.1, read as the reverse complement.
GTCTCCATTGTTTATATTTTCTCTGAGAAGTCTCCATTATATATAGTGTGACTGGTTTGGTCACAGAGGCCCCCTTGGGACTGTCACCTGATGTGCTGAAACTACCTCTGAGCCCATTTTCCCTGCCAGCTTGGGTCTCCAGAACCCTGCCTTGTTGAGCCAGACAGGCCAGCCTGCTGCAACACAGACCCAAGGTCTGAACTGCACCCCCAAAGCTGCAGACTTAACCAAAACTGCTCAGCAGGTTTCCTAATCTCCAACACTCAGACACCCAGTTCCCAATGGGATTCAACCCCCAAATCAATCAGTTTTACTCTGTATAAATCTTTCAGGATAAACTCAAATTATCTGCCCTCTATAACACCGATAGAAATGTATGCACAGCTGTTTGCTCCCCCAGGTATTAATCACTTACTCTGGGTTTAATAACGAACAAAAGTAATTAAGTTTAAAAAGTAGGATTTAAGTGGTTTCAAGTAATGAGACAGAACAAAGTTTGTTACCAAGCAAAATAAAACAAAACACGTAAGTCTGTGCCTAATACATTAAGAAAGTGAATACAGGTAAATCTCATCCTCAGATAAGCTTCTTTCACAGACTAGGCTCCTTCTTAGTCTGGGCCCAATCCTTTCCCCAGTACAGTTCTTGTTAGTTCCAGCGGGTATCTTTGGTGAAAAGCAATGGATTTCACATGACTGGGACCCCATTTGTTCTGTTCTACCCCCTTTTATATTTTTGGCACAAGGCGGGAATCTCTTGTCTCTCTGGGTTCCCACCCCCATCTTCTAAATAGAAAAGCATCAGGTTTAAGATGGTGCAATGGTCACATGTCCTGAGAGACCCCAAGCCTCCATTCTTTCCGGCCTGAGTCAAACGAACACAGGAAGGCTTACAAGTAAACAGAGCCATTTATAACCAAATTGTCCTGGTCAGTGGAGCCGTCAAGATTCTAAACCACCATTAATGGTCCACACTTTGCACAATTACAATAAGACTTCAGAGTAATACTTCATATTTCCAGCTTCAGATACAAGAATGATGCATTCATACAAATAGAATTAACACACTCAGTAGATTATAAGATTTGTAATGATACCTTACAAGAGACCTTTTGCTTAAAGCATATTCCAGTTACATTATATTCACATTCCATGCATATTTTCATAAAGCATATGGAGCGCAACATCACATACAGTTCCTAGGACAGTGAATTCTTTCCTTGCTGTGTTTTGATGAGCCACTAAGTGCAGTCTGGCTGCTCCACTGTTGTACCAGAAAGACTGCTTCTGGCCGTTCCCAACCTCACAACATAGTTCAGTAACACGCACATAGCAAAACTTCATAACTTCACATACAATCCAACAGGATGTTAATTTTCAACAGATCAAGGCTGTTAAAATGATACCTCACAAGGCATATTTTGTACAAACATAATTATGTATGAGAGTGGTGAATGATGGGGTTCTAGGATGCTATTCTGAGATAGGGTATATTTGAGTGTAACTCTCAGAGCCCCTGTAACACTATCAATCTAGGTACTTACAGGAGCTCTCACCATAATAAGTGAGTGCCCCACACTCACTAATAAGCACGTCCTTAACTCTATGAAGGAAGGACATGTTATCTCTGTCTTACTGATGGGGAATGCAAGAGATTAAGCAATTTGTGCAGGCTTGCACAGGAATTCTATGACAGAGCTGGAAATTGAGCCTAGGGCTCTTGAGTCTTAGCCATGTGCTCTATCCATCAAGATCTTCCTTCCTCCCTAGTCTGTGGTCTGCCCGAATACTTAAATGTGACCTTTTTCATTTCCTAAAGTTTGAGAGCAGCGCTTCCCATCTGCTTTATGTTTAATTGACACCTGCTGAGGGCCTGGCCTCTACCATCACATTAAGAATTTTGGGTATCTTTTTAATTATTAAACTGCTTTATATATTTTCATTCAGATGCATTAAGGAATGAATAGCACATTCCATGGCCGAGCCAAAAAAAAAAAAAAAAGACTTTCAAGTCCCTTGTTATTGCTGTTTAACTAGCTCTGGTATTAAAAGCCTTTATAGGGATTCTATAGTCCGAAGGTTTCCCATAAAATGAACTTTGCACCATGCTGCAACAGCCTTAGTGGGCCAGCCCAAGAGTAATATGCAAAAACGAAAGAGGAAGAGAAGACCTTTTTCCCCCTCCCGCCGCCATCTGCTAGAGTGTGGGACCATGGCAGGAAATAGGGCTTTGTCGTGTTGTGAGTTTTAAAGCTATAAAGTCTGCCATCTCAGAACTCTCTGCAGTAACCTGGAAGTAACCAACTAAAGAATGAAAAAGACATTATGTAGCTACAAAGACAAACACTAATATCGAGGCCTTATGGCAGGAGTAAATCCCTGACCTTGCCCCTTTGCAGGATTTCAGGAGAACACTGTGTTCCTCTGGACAGTCCAAAAAAACCAACCATGCCCATGCCAGATTTCAGCAAACAATTCCAGCATTTCCTTCCCCGGCCTCTGTTTTGTGGGTGTTTGGAATCTTTCACGCTGTAGGCTGGGATTCATTAGCTACAATAAAAAATCATACTATAGTGCTATTTAAAAAACAAAACAAGCCAAGCCGAGGCATGTGTAATAAGCTTGTTATTGGCAGGTTTGGTCTGAACTGCAGTTTCAGAATTCATAAAATATTCAAAGTTAGAACTAAAAGGGATCTCTTGGGTTTTAACATCCACACTGCCTCAGCTGGAACAGGTTTGTCCCCTGTAGTTCCAGTTTCTCATTGGAGTAGAAACTGAGGAACTGGAATTAATTTTCAAATTGGACACAATAAACCAAGGGCTAAACAGAACTTGTGAATGGTTCTCTCATTACACTAACTGATTGCATTTCAATAGTTAATTTACCTTCAATAGTTGTTCTCTCCTGCCAGACGCAGACATCCATTTCAAAAGGTATTTTTTTCTCCTGCTGATAATGGCCCATCCAAATTAAACAGCCTCTTAGAACTGGTATGCTAATGTACAACTTTTAAAATTATTATTATTATTATTATTATTTTGCTTTCTGTGTGTATAAATGCATCTTATTTCTGTTTCATTCTATGCAACCGATGAAGTGAGCCTATGAAAGCTTATGCTGAAATAAACTGGTTAGTCTCTAAGGTGCTACAAAGTCTTCCTCGTCTTATCTGAATCATTGTGCAGCCTGCTGAATACAAGTTGGGCTGTTCAATTACAAGCTGTTTCTTCAGCTCTCCACTTCTTGAGGACTATTTAAGAATCTCATGCCAATCAGCAGAAGACTTTTATTTGATTTCATTGAGCTTTGGTCCTTAAACAAATGGCAGGACTACACTTGTGAGAACCACCATTCACCCTCAGATACGGATTAGATTGATCCAGTTTCCCTGCTCTGAAGAACCTCCACAGCTTTGGGACTATTTCTTGTGCGCGCTTTTGTCTCCATTTGATGCTGCATATCCTGGGGCAAGCCAGGTTTCTGGGAGTCCTAGTTGGGGTGTGATGCTGAATCTTCCTTCAGGGTACAGCAGACTAATTTTAAACAATCTTTCAGGTGAGCACACATTTACATTTATCTCTAGGGTGATTTAAACTTTAATGGGAGTGTGATTAAGCATCTTAAGTTTCTGTTACTGTGGCAGATATTCCTGGGATGCAAATGCCCACTTCTAGTTAATTCTTTTGGATTAAACCACACTTCATGGACTAAATTTTCAAAAAAATGAACAAAGCAAAGCATGAAGTTGTGCACACTAGATGGATATGTGTGCCCTCTAAGCCCTTCTCCTTTCATGAAGACCCAATAATGGAAGAAAGCAAAGGTGGCATTAAACCACTTTTTCCATACTTTGTACCATGGAAGGGGCAGAGAGTGGAGCCCTATGTCATCAGCTGAGCTGCCCAATTGAAGAGGAGCCTCCAAACTGAGTCATGCTATGACACCATGCGTCAGATCACAATGTCTGGACCAGGGAGCCAGGCCCAGCCCACTTAACAGGTCACCACTGCAGGTTGAGGACTCGCTTTCCAGCCCTACCCCTCCACCACTGGCCTCTCCTCAGTGGTAATATTTTTGGAAGCTGGGAGTCCTCAGTTTCAGATTTTACCTGAGGCCCCCAAAAACCTCTGTGTGCAGCCCAGGCCAGAGGATTCAATTTCATCCAGCTTGATTGTTTTGTGCTTGGAACCCAGTGGAAAGCAGAAAATCAAAATCTTGCCATTTTGTGGCATTGTGGGAAGCTCTCTCTCTCTCTTCATTTAAGCAAATATTTCTGAAAATTTAAACCCTGTTAATTTGGACAGTGAAGTTGAATCAGAGGGAAGCTTTTAATCACCACCATACTTTTATCTGATGCTACCAGTGTGTGTTGGTCATAAACTGAACCAATTAATGATCGGAGTGACAGATCATTATTGCACAGCTTCCTTTGGCCTCTAAGAACATCCTGGAGCAGCACAATAATTGGGGCTTGTGTGACTCATCCCTGTGCACTTCTCTAACAGCAGTTTCTCTTCAGTACCTGTGCGGACAGAATGAATGACAATTCATGGTCATCCAAGCTGCCTGTTTCCCTTCCTACCCCTGTGTTCTTCAGATTGTGCTGGTTGGATCTAATCTGATTTCATCTCACAAGACATACATTAGAACTAGTCACAAGCGCTGGTTGCAATATTGACAAAATGACAAAAACTGAATTTTAGTGTCAAAAGATTTTTGTGGAGACATCCTAGTTTTGATGAAATTTTTATGGGGAAGGTAGAGACAGATAGCAACTGAAACACAGTATTCTGGTGATTAGTGCACTAACCTAGGACTGTGAGATCCCAGGTCTGCCTGATTCAGAGGGGGTCTCGGATGAAAATCTCTGTTCTGAATAAGGCAGAGGAGCAAAGACTTGATCCTAGATCTTCTATATCCCAGAATACCCAAATTGAAAAGCTCTGAAAATGGAAGCTTTGATGCAGCTCTGTTTTTGCAAACACATTGGAAAGATGTTGGATTTGTTCCAGTGTGGAATGAAAAAGAAATTTTCAAAAATTGCCCCGAGACAGAAGCCCCATCCTTTGGTCACTTCCACTGGCCGAAGTGGCCTCCTGCCTTGTTGTCAAAGTACAGCAGTTTCTCCTTTTAGCCCATGCCTTTGCAGTAACATTCCTGTGGGTATCAGGAACTAGAGCTGGTACTGTTGGATACCTTGTCTTTAGTCTTCTCCCTGTGTTTTAGCAGTTATTTACGGGGATGAGCCAGGTCCTGTCAGCTGCCAATTGCCCTAATCTCCTATTGCTTTCAGTGGGAGTTGTAAGTGCTGAGCCCCACTCAGGATCAGGCCCTTTATCCCCATCAAGCTGTCCTGGCCTGACCTTTCGGCTGTGTCTCGTTATTTTCACATTATTTCGGCTCCAAGTAAAACACAAGCAAAGAGAGGACTTTCACATGGGGCTGCAGCTTTATTCAATGTGTGGCCACTTCATCTTCACTGCGAACAAGTCTGCTCGGCAGCAGCTCTCCAAGGAACTAGAACACAGTTCCACCGTGCCAGGACTCTATCTGGCACAAAGCGCACGGCATTATTCATAATACCTTGCCGCTCAGGAAATGGATTCCTTCTCAAGCCCACCCACAATGCTGCAGCCAAGGGAGGGCTTCTGTCTACAGGCCGTAACAGCACATCCATTTCCCGAAGCCAGATGCACAGACTCCCAGGGCCAGATTCTCTGGTGCTGGAAATAGATGTAGCTCTATTGACTTCAATGGAATTTCAGCCAGTGAAGGATTTGGCCTGTTGAAATTAGACATCTTTTGCCCTTTCTTTCAGGAACCAGTGTGGACCTGGACCTTGAAATGCTTTCACCAGTGCTTTGCCCACTAGTTTGCAATGATGCCCACAGTAGAGCTCCTATAAATCCAGTGCTTCATTTCACCTTTGCGCCCAGCTAACTCTTCCTCTCTCCTGATCCCCGAACAGCAGTGCTCCATACCTAGGAAGTCACTGTACATGATTAGCAGTTCTGGGGCACACTCCTGGTTATTCATTGCTGTGCCAATGGAATGGAACAGGGCTCCAATTAACAATCCAGCTTATAAATATTCATGGCGCCGCTCACATGGCAAACAAGCCCTTTGATCTCTTGCCCTAGCAGGCATGTAGGATGGTAACTATTGACAAAGCAGTCTCTCTTTGGCTCAAGGTTAATTTCTGCAAAAGACGGTCTGTGGCAATGTGAATTTCAAAATAATAATGAAGCAGGAACACATAGCGGCTGAGACATGTCTAATAAAGCATGGTCAGCATAGTAACCCCCTCTTGGCGCATTACATCTGATCGTGCAGCAACTTCTTTCAATTACCTTGCTCTCTACAAGATGGGAGGAGGAGAAAAGGACTTTTCTCCTTAAAGCGGCTTGTCAGTCAGCTGTGCGCCTAAGTGATTCCATATTGATCTACTCTCTGCCTGATACCATCCTGCTGGTTGCAAAATGACCTAAGCATTGGCCGTGCCATTTGCTTTCCTACAGGGGAAGTGTCTTTTCAACTTCCTCTTTCAGGAAAAAAAAAATCATTAAGTCTTTTACCTAAATTACTTTGCAGCTTCCACCACCAACAGCTCCAAAGTACAATTCTCATGCTTTACGGGAGTGACGCGAAAGGCCTTGGGTTTTTGTTTTTTTCAGACAAGAGAGCTTTTCTCTCATCCTATGTCAGTAGCAACAAAGCCTTTGGAAGTCTGATCGATTGTACATGAAGCACCAGGCCTGGTTTCTAATCCAGACTTCCCCACTGCCTCACTGCATAGCTGGGATGGTCATTTAACTTCTTTGCCTCTGTTCACCGCTCTGTAGAACTGGGATATTGAGAGTGGGCTCCCTCACAAGGAGGCTGGGGAGATTGATGTTTGCTGCATGGGAAAATGCAGCCTGCTACATAAGAGGCATTATTACTTTGGCAGTCAAGATTTTCACAGCCATCTAATTCCTATTCATTTTCAGTGTGTCCAAACCCCTTAGGTAGCCAGTATCCAGTAGAAAGGGGTTGGCATCACAGAAATTACTTCTGCTCCAGGTTTTACAGGTATGTTGTCTAGGGTTCTTTCTTCCTCCCCCCAACATATCTTGTTTTAGGGCCTGATCCAAAGTTCATTGAAATGCAATGAAAAGGCTCATATTGGCGTCAAAGTTGTAGTGATGTTGGTCCCAGGATATGAGAGACAAGGTGGGTGAGGTGATATCTTTTATTGGAGCAACTTCTGTTGGTGGAAGAGAGACAAACTTTTGAGCTTACACAGAGCCCTTCCTCAAAGAGCTCTGTATAGCTCAAACATTTGTCTCTCTCTCACCAACAGAAGTTGCTCCAATAAAGGATATTACCTCACCCACCTTGTCTCTCTAAATGGCTTCAAAGGGCAGTGATCAGTGTGGTCTAGATCTAATCTCTAGGGGTACATTGGTCTAAATCTAACCTCTAAGGGTAGGTACATTGGTCTAAATCTAACCTCTAGGGCAGGGTTTCTCAAACTGGGGGTCGCGACCCCCCGGGGGGGTCGCCGAGCGCTCCCCGGGGGGTTGCGAGCTCCTGCCGCCGCAACTTGCAGCGGCGGGGACTGGGGCCAGCGCGCACCCAGCAGCCTGCCTGCTGCAGGGACTGGGACTGGCGCGCACCCGGCAGCCCGCCCGCGGCGGGGCCGGGGAAATCGCGCGTGCCGCAACTGGCCGCTGGACCAGAGGGGTCGCGGCGCACCGACGGCGCAGGAAAAGGGGTCACAGTCTCAGTAAGTTTGAGAACCGCTGCTCTAGGGGTACGCTGCAATGAAACACCTGCAGCTGGCCCGTGTCAGCTGATTTGGGGTCGTGGGGCTCAGGCTACCGGTTGTCAAATTGCGATGTAAATGTTTAGTCTTGAGCTGGACCTGACCTCTGGGATTCCATGACAGGGGAGGGTCCCAGAGCTCCACTCCGAACCCAACAGTCCACGCTGCAATTCCACAGCCCTGCAGCGTGAGACCAATGCAGCAGACATGGGTGAGTTGCACGTGTTTAATTGCAGTGTAGACATATCCTAAGGTTACTAGCTGGAATTTTCATAGGCACTTGAGGGAAGCATCCATACATATGGGATTTGGGCACTTATCTCCTTAGATATTTGTCCATTGACTCCGAGGTCTAACTATCTGTTTTGCCTATGCCTCTCATTTGCATATGCAAATCTGAATGGGCGGGAGGAGCCCAAAAATCTGGCTGCATCCAGGAGTGGGATTTAGAATCACATCCCTTGAGAGACTCTGACACAGTCTAGTAGCTATTTTCTCAGGAAGTTTTTCCTCCCTTTGGCCTTATATTAGTTTGCTTCCAATTAGTTCACAGCTCAGATTTCACTAGAAAACACTTTAGTAGCTTCAGATTTGTCACTTCACTTCTCTGGTGAAATGGGGTGGGGAGTGCTTTCTATCCTAATTTCTGACAAACTTGCTTCAGAAGGTGCCTGTAGATAGAATAAAACAGGATACTGAAAAACAGTCATCACTTATTTCCATGCCAGGGGTGATTCAGCCTGATTTACCTGTCTAACATGCTAGGAAACAAAGCTGTGATTGTCCACCAACTGAGGAGATTAGTGCTAATCGCTGACAGTGTGTTGCATAGATTGCTGGTGATTAGACAGGGCTTCCTTCTGACCTTGAGGCTAGAGCAACAGTCTGTAAACCTGCTCTAACAGGCTTTAGCTGCCTTGGTCTGTGCCTTGTTTATCCTTCCTCTGTAACAGGGCCATTTTCTGTGAGATTGTCTCTCAGATCCAATGTTCCCTTTCTACCCCACTGACTCAGTATCCTGTCACCTGCTTCTGGGAATGCCCCAACTAATTAGCTTCTACACCAGAAAGTTAGTTAGAAAGTGACTGAAATGTTAGTCTAACACTGCAGTGGGGCTTTTAAAGCTACATTCTTCCTTTTGTCCTTCACTTGTCCGATCCAAAGGCTGTCTTCTGCCATTATCCCTACAGGACATTGTGTTCTCTGTAGCCTCTCCCTGTCATTCTCCCTCACCCCCACCGTGCAGACATTTATTAACATAATGAGCACAGGGATTCTTTGTGTGTGATTTAATGATCAGGGTCCCAGCTGTGCACTGCTGGGAGCTGGTGTATGGCAGTGACATCACCACAAAGGCCCAACCAGCCCTGGACTGTAATATACCATACTAATTCTTAACCTTCGGGGGAATGGATTAGATAGAGGACCTCATAGGTAAGGATGGAGTCCAAGGATCCCTTACAAGCCACTCCAATTATATTTTGGATTCTCAGGCCTCACAAATCTAGGCCATGCTTCTGAACCCTCTTCTCCTTTAGTTTTAAACCCATGTTTTGACAGTCACATAGTCATTAGAAAATGAAATTAAGAGGTTTTTCTAGCTACAGGGAAGACTGTGCCAAGTAAAGGCTGAAGAATACCCAAAAGTTACATTGGTACTCACGGGTACTCTGTATTCATTTACATTTATTATATTCATTTTTTCAGTAGAACTGTTCTCCCTATTTCCTACCCCCAGATGATTTTTTCCCCCCAGTCATATCCCATTCTGTTCCATTTTTTACCCATGTATCTTTCAGTGGAGCATTCTCTCTTTTTGCTTTGTTTGAACCATTGCTCTGAGCTGGAATGTGACCCTGGCAATGTTTGAGTACAAATGGAACTTTAGAATCTAAGATGTTCACGTGAGTTTGAAATTAGGCAATATAAACGCACTCATCCCTATTCTTTATTCTTCCTTTATTTCTGTCTTGGCTAAAATCCAATCCAGAATGTTCAAGGAAAAGAGGGAGACAGAGCTCCAGCTGGATTCAGGGCCTGATCATTAGAGTCAATGAGTCTTTCCATTGATTTTTGGATCAAGTCCATAGGGAAAAAGAAGAATCTCTGTATATAATTAAATATCATGCTGCTGGATTATCTTTCCTCAGTGAAGAGGAAGGTCTAACACCTACCTCCAAAACCTGGAATGGTACTGTGCATTACAGCACATTAACATTTTATGTCAAAATGTTTTTTGATTGGGGGAGGGGAGAAATAGGCTTTTGGACAAAATGATAATTGAAATAAATTTTTTTTTGCTGAAAATGCTTATTTTCATTGAAAAATGCAGTGTTTCAGATTTTTATTTATTTATTTATTTATTTATTTGGTGGGGTGCTCTTTCAACAAAAACCCAAATGATTTTGATAAAGGAAAAATAGTTTGGTTTTATTGAGAATTTTCACAGAGAAAAAGCATATGTTCAGACCTATTTGATGTGCAGTTATGGCATGAATGATCTTGAATGATTCCATTTTAGGGTTTCCTTTCCTCAAGATTGTGAATAACAATAGCTGACGCCCCCTTCCCCCCATCCCAAAGGGACTTAGAACTTTTAGTGTGGCCTTTAATAATAATAATAATAATAATAATAATAGGTTTTTTAAAATTTTTATTTGAAGGGTTGGAGATAATTCACAATAATTCATCTTGTTCAATAAGCAGTACTGTGGAATGAATAGATACTATGTTATGTGCCTTCTAGCTTTTTACTAGCAGTGTCTTTGAATATATGGCAACTTATTCCTGGATTGTTTGCATGGGTTTATCACAATACTTTTTCTCAGTAAATTAACATCAATGCATTGCTATTTATGGAGATGACTGACTTAACTGATGGAGTATTTAGATAATTTACCAGTCATTGGACTGAAAAATAAAAGGTTATGTAGCTTTAAGACTAGAGGAGTGAACCAAAGCAGCCCCCAGCATGAGATGCCAAACTATAAAGCTTTTAACATGCTCTTTGCAAATTCAATCAAACTGTGCATTGACTTCTCATTCCTGCATATTTTTCACTGACATGTCAAGCTGACCAAGATTTCCTGGTCTGTAATTTGTGTCTGTTGTTCCTAAACCCTTAATCATAGTAGTTGTTCTTCAACAATAGCCTATGGATAATCTATTCTCTGCTACTATTAAAAAAATGGTGTGGAGGTTATATAACGACATTAAATGATAGGGCAGAGAAAGGGCACAAAAACTGGGCTTTTGGCCAATCTTTTGGTTCCCTCTTGTGGGACAGACACTAGGTGTTTGGATTGGGATGGAGAGTCCTTTCCTTACAGTCATTTGTAGTGCATTGGCACAAACACCATGTCTCAGTTCACATGCTATATATTTTAATCAAGCACCCACAATGGATAACACTTTCAGAAGCTCCTAATTCCCACTCAAAGCTAATTACTTACTGCTGCGACTAACTCCTCAGCTGAGAGGCTGGTTGGGCTTTTTAGTGCTGCTGTTTCTGAGGCTGCCGATTGTTGCAGAGGCTGCCACTGCTCCTTTACCTTGGACATCCTGCTGTTATCCATCATGACAACGACTCGAGCGCATGCGCAGCCTGAGACATCCCCACAGTGCCACAGCAGAGCTTTATCCAATCTAATGCCAACTGCTGGTGGGCTGCGTTTGCGCTAAGTGCCCGGTTCCCTGATCCATCACTTTCAATGCTCAGTGGCTTAGATGAGTGAAGGTGTTAGAAGAATCAAGTTTATAAGTAACAGTATTACAAATATAGTGTAATATGGTTTTCTGGCCTCTTGTGTCCTGCACTCTTGACCTTTCTCATGTATGTATTTCAAATTCCCCTGCCTTGCCTCACACCTTCCTGTCCCCATTGTCTTTCACAAAGGTAAGAGCCATAATGTCTGCATGTCCTGCCATTAAAAACCTCAGACAGGTAAACGGAATAGATTAATTTGAGACAATGGTTATAACAAGCCCATACGCTTTTTCCATTTGCCTAGATGTTTTGGAAACCCCTTCCCTTATCCACACTGGACTATAAGAAGGCCTCAACCATGTATAGAGTTGAGCCAGTTGTTTTGGGTGTTAACCCCTTTGGCTCCTTTTTGCTAAGCAATAAACCTGTTTTCCAGAAGCCTACTGAGTCATGCCTGTCCTTTGAGGGCAATATTGGGATAAGCCTCCAAAGGGACGAAGCAGTTTTTGCAACAAAGGGTGAACCTTCTTCAGTCAGAAATCTCCAGTTTTGAGTCAATTTATAGACTAGATCATGCAATACTTACCCATCTGGGAAAGCACTTCAGTGGGACCACTGGTGTGGGTAAGGCCCAGTTCATCAAAGATATTTAAGCACCTAACTTCTGCAGAGATCAGCCTAACTACCTAAGCACCGAACAACCTTTGAGGACCAGGGCCTAGGTGCTCACTAAAGTGGGTATGTGTTCTATAATCTAGCTCATGGTAAGTACAAAGTTGTCATATGCTGGGCTGAAGAGAGGGACAGGAAGGGGAGACAACTGTACCAGGGTCCCAAGCTCAGGAGCTCCCCAAGTCATCTGTAACTGGGGGGAAGTAGGGCCCCAATGAACATGATGTACCTGGCCCCCAGATTTCTCTTGATGGGCCTTGATGGGTATTTATATAGCCTCTTACTCCCACTGTAAACTACCTTACTAGGCAAGCCGCCTCGGAAGTCAGTGTAACTATTTGCAGACAGAGGTATAACCAACTGGTAATTAAGGGTGGCAGAATGGCAATTACCTTTTGTAATTATTGAGTAACCCACAAGAGTTTGAAATGACATGGGAATATTTCCAGTCTATAAGTGAGCTCTCTGCAGTTCCTAAATACTGTGCTTTAAGTAAAGAGCACTTACAACAAAGTAGAGATGGCCTGTAGCTCTTCACAAATACAGTAGTTCTGTGTCTAAAAGCTGGCGGCTCTATTGAAAACAGATAAAGAATGCTGTTATCTTAGTAGAACTGGATTAAAATGGAGCATGCATTTAAAAGGATCTTTCAAACATCTCTTAAAGCAATGTGAGGAATGGTTTATGGCTTCAAACTGGAGCATGTGCTGCACTTCTAGTGCTGGAATGAACATCTGTGGTGAATTATCTATCTAGTGTTCAGCATGCCCAAAGGGGGCAGATTTTCAAATGTAGTTGGTACCCAGCAGCTTCCACTGTGATAGTTACGGACACATTTCAGAAGAGCTCGGCACTTAATGTAGGTCCAACATGCTACACTCTTCTGAAAATGTGGCCATTTCTCTAAATGCTATGGTGACCAGATGTCCCGATTTTATAGGGACAGTCCTGAAGTTTTGGGTCTTTTTCCTATATAGTCTCCTATTACCCCCATACCTTGTCCCAATTTTTCACATTTGCTGTCTGGTCACCCTACTTAATACCCATATGGAAGCTGAACACTCTTGAAAATCTGTCCCTATGGCCTATATTGAAAGAGTCTCACTTCTTGTGCCCATATAATTACTACAAGTGCAATTAATGTTATTTGGGGGAGCAAAATGGAGGCCACTTCTGAAAAAACAATGAGATACCTGTAAGCCCTGACTGGCTATTTGAGTTCTGGATGACCAGTTATTTATTTGGTGCATTTCATCTCCTACTCACACTTACTCCATTTTTTCAAAATTATTCCCCCTCATTTTTTGCAAATGTCGTCCATTCAACAGCTTGTGCTTTGCAATTCATGTTCTCAAACTCCAGGGATGTTGCTTAGATGCATTTGGACATACAAGTCACCTGGAAGTATTTCTGCTCCCCAACTGGTTGAGTATAACTAACTCTTCTAGTCTTCCCCAAAGCCCAATGAGTTCTGTGGGAATCATCTCATTGTCTTTGATAGGCTATGGATTAGGCCCATTATCAGGTTGCCAATGTGAATGTTTGTGGGCAGCAAATTTAATATACATTTCCACTGAGCTTGTAATTATCTCTCCATAAAATACTCATACTAGCAATACTCAACTGCATGACTGTTTGCAGGGAGCAAGCCCAAAAGGAGTGCAAAAATAGCTGAAGCAAAACCAGTTGAAGAAATCTTTTCTGGAATGTTTTTGCAGCATTCAACCAGCTCATGTTATAAATTAGCAAATATTCCTTCCTTTCTTCTGGTAGAAAATTACTCTTTTACTTAAAATTTAAAGAGGCAGTGTCCTATTTTAGCATTTTAAGAATGGAGGGGGGAACTTGAAACACCTGCTTAAACCATCAGGCACTCAGTGAATGATGAATGGCTGAGAACACTGTGTCTTTGTTTTTCATGCTTTTCTTCTAACTACAAGACATAATCTGGGGATGGTATTAAATGAATGAGTTCAGTTGGAAGATAAGCCCAGACACCTGAGGTCTTGCATTCCATGCAGGGCTGGCAAATAGCAAAAGGCTTTTCATTGGCATCTCTTGAAACTCGCTATTATGTATGAGCTTTACATTCAAACACCTTTGGACAATGAAGGCACCAAGGGACACCGCTGTTTGCAATTGTAAGCGGCAGAATAAACCCTTGCTTCCTGAAGTGTTTCCCTCAGTCAGAAACTGTGCCGGAATAGAACAGAGCGCTGGAGTGGCACAAAAGGTCTCTGAGTAGAGCAAAGGTCAGAATATGGGTTCCTTCTTTCAAAGCTATCCTAAGCTCTGGTATAGAGTGTGCTGTAGATCCCCTTCTGGGAGAGGGAAGGAAGGAGAGAGTACCAGACATTGTGACTGAAGTAAAGAAGAGGTATAAAGAGGGAATCCCAGATCTTGCTTCTGAAGTAAACATAGGCTGATGTTTTCAACTCTGCCTAAGAGATTCAGATGCTCCACCCCCAGTGAAATTAATGGCAGCTGTGCATCTAAATCTCTTAGGCAGCTTTGCAACACTCAGCCCTATAGCATAAGCTGTGCTCATGAAGTAAGCATCCACTAGAAATATGCAAAGGTAAACCAAGGGCCAATATGTATTCTCCATCCTCCTCTTTGTCCAATACATAACCAATGTGTGTGTTATATCACAGCTTCAGTGCCCTGTTCATACCTTGGTGTTTACTGAAATGGTGACCATCACATAAAGAGAGGAGGCATAGGTCAAGTTATTGAACATGGTGCCATTGCTTTTTGCCCCCTGTTCTGAAATAACACCTAGTGATTGGGCGAGATCCCCACACTAACCCTGCATGAGGAGAATTGGGCCCACCAGGCCCAATCAATTAATTTAGGCTTCAAACAGAGGAGTGTTTGGCTGATGGCACCTAAGTAGGAACAGGCTCACCTGTGCGGGAATAGGTGGGGCTCATAGAACCAGGAAGCTGGCTCCAGACCTGGGGGGCTGCTGGGAAAGGACAGTACTCCTTGGGAAAAGGCTACTTACCTGGAGATGACACACCCAGAGAGAGAAGGGGACTCGGAGTGGTAGGAAGCAGTCAGGGAAGGAGCAGTCAGGGAAGGAGCAGGGAGGGCAAAGAGAGGAATCCCAGAACTTTAGAGCAGAGGGTCCCTGGACTGGAACCTGGAGCTGAGGGTTGGTCCAGGTTCCCCTAGGCCAGGGGTGGGGAACCTCTGGCCCGTGAGCCTTATACGGCCCGCCAAACCTTCCGTCCGGCCCGTGCACGTCCCTGGCCAGCGGCTCCCCCAGGCGCTTCCTGGCCCCTTCGCCGAACGCGGAGCCGCCCCCGGGTGGCTCCGTGCTCGGCGAAGAGGCCGGAAGCGTCTCGGGGAGCCGCCGGCCAGGGACGCGCGGGGGCGGCTCTGCGCTCCGGCCGCAAGGCGGCGTGGCTACGCGCTGGGGCCGGCAAGCGCCTGGGGGAGCCGCCAGCCAGGGATGCACACGGGCCGCCAGGCGGGGGCGGCTCCCCCAGGCGCTTCCCGGCCCCTTCGCCGAACGTGGAGCCACCCCCGCCTGGTGGCCTGAGGCGGCTCCGCGCTCGGCAAAGAAGCTGGAAGCGCCTGGGGGAGCTGCCGGCAGGGACGCGCGCGGGCCGCCAGGCGGGGGCGGCTCCGCGCTGAAGGTAGGAGCCGGGAAGCGCCTGGGGGAGCCGACGGTCAAGAGGGGGGGAGGCTGGGCTGGGGGGCAGGCAAGGGGGCGGTGGGGGGGAGGCCAGGCTGGGCGGGGAGGGGGGCAGGAGACTAGGCTGGATGGGGTGGGCGAGGTGTGGGTGCGGGAGGGAAGGAGGTTTGGGTGGGGGGAGGTTGGGCTAGGTGGGTCAGGCATGGGGGGCAGGAGGCTGAGTTGGGAGTGGGAGTGGGGGAGAAGGTTAGGTTCGGTGGGATGGGCCAGGCAGGGGTGGGGGAGGGAAGGCGGTTAGATGGGGGGGAGGCTGGGCAGGGGTAAAGGAAGATCACCCCCTGGCCTACACCCAGGCTGACAGTGGGAGCTGACTGGGGCAGGCGGCAGGACCCTGGCTGGCAAGGGGCCAGCGGAGGAAACCCCTAAAGCAGTGTAGGGCTAAGCACTCCATCTGCCACTGCTTTGGGGTTTCCCCCACTGGAAAGCGGGAAGCGGCCCGCGAATGAGATTATAAATGTGCAAATGGCCCTCGGCAGAAAAAAGGTTTCTCACCCCTGGCTTTGAGAGTTAATCCCCACAGTGACCAGGAGGCCAGACCAGTGGTGAGTGATGCACCCTCTGACACACCTGTTTATGATTAAACCTCAAAAGAGCTATATGGGCTGCACCACATCTGGGGCCATCTAGGAACTTCATGGTTGTCATGCTGGGTATGTCTGCACTGCACACTTTAGTGTGCTCTAACTTGCAAGTGTAATCAAGCCCCTAGTGAGGGGCTGCAGCCCTTCTCTCCCTGGAGCTCCAGCCCCAGCCCCTGGAGTTTCCCTCCTTTTTCTCACTGCTCCACCTCCCCTCCTAGGAAAAAGATTTAAAGGGGCCATGCCCTCTAGACCCCAAAGGGGTTACACAAGAATAAATGAGACTCCTGGGCCCAGAGTCATCCCTGCACCAGAGTAGTGAAGGAGGAGATTCTGCTTGTTCCCCTTCTCTGCTGCTGCTGGGGGTGAAGGTGCAAGCTAAGGAAGCATTTTGGCTGCAGTAACTTAGGTCCCATTGCCATAGCTCCTGTGGAGCTTGCAGTGGATAAGAGAGGTCTGTAAGTCTACACTGCCAACCATGCCTCCTCTTGCCTTTGTCTTGCCCGAAAATGCTTCTTGCGCTGGGCTTCTAGGAAAGCAGGCCTGGCTTGGGAGTCTGTGCTGGGCAAGGGCGCGTTCTTTGCCAGTATGAATTCCCCTTCCCTCCTCAGTTTAATTTTATTGTGCAAGATCCATTTAATTTGGGGAAATCCTAGACTCCTGGAATAAAGAGTGCAGGCTCAGGTGCCCAGACTGGAATTTTCAAAGCATCCTAAGGGAATTAGGCACCCAAGTCCTATTAAATTTCAGTGCTAGTTGGATGCTTTACTCCTTCAGCCTCTTCTGTAAATCCCAGCCTTTAAAAGTTTTTGCAAGGCACTGCAAGCCCAGAACAATACGGCTGCACCGCTTCTTTGGGATGCTATGGTAGAACTGGGGGGAGGGAGAGACGGGAAAGATACAGAGTGTTCCCTAACTCAGCCTTTAGTAGGGTTCCTAGTAAATTGGAGGAGCTGGAATAAGGCCACTAGTGTTTTTAGACATCAGCCAACGTATAAACTGGTGCAGTCACATCATTTGCATTCAGAGCCTGTTATTACCTTCTTAAAAGTAGCTACTTGTCCTGCGAAAGCCTGGGCCCATTGAAGTCAATGGGAGACTTACCACGAAGAGCTTCCACGACTATTTGAAATGCTGTTGGAAGGTGTTCTCTGGTGCCCTAAGGGCATGGTTAGATTGGCGCTTTGCACCGCCAAAACCCTCCTTTAGCGCTATAATTTTCCTACCGAACACACTTCAAAGGGAGATTTAGCGCAATGACTCCCCGTTTACAGCGCAAGTGTTAAACCTCCTTTTCGAGAGGGATAAGCCTTTTTGCGCTAACGTTGTAGCGCAAGGGTGGGAATGTGGACACCCATGGGATCTCTTGCATGCCTCCAAGCTATGGAAAGCTATCAGCAACCCATTGAGGGCCATCAGCAAGCCATTAAAGACAATGAACTCGCCATGTAAGGCAAATGACATGAGGTTTTGTTTTTATAAAGGCGGAAGTAGCTTTGCAGTTTCTCAAATTCTAACAACTAACACAGCAAATAACCAGTGAAAATGCTTGCGGACGGAGCTGTGTGTCTGAAATAGACAGCCTGTCAGTTTTCGCTAAGGAAAAGTAACTGACAGCCAGATCTCATCTCCCTGTGAACAACTTCCCAGTTCCCCCTCGCCCCCCTCCTTTGCAAAACACGTTGCACCCAGCTGAATGCTGGGATACCTGCCCTATTCCGCAACTACTACTGCCGCAGAAGCACCACAAATGTAGCCATTATTTTGCGCTACAAAGTTTCAATTTGTACAGTCTCTAGCGGGATACCAATTGCGGTACATTGGGAAGCGCTACAAATAAACATGCTACAATCTTCAGTCTAGCCATACCCTAAGAGAGATTGTCAGACGTGTTGTGTTTCCATTTCTCTTTGAGCCCCAAGACGTCCTTAGCTTGATCATGTGGGATGGAGCATGCAGCTGAATGACTTCTTCCCTCCCTAGACAATGGGACAGGGATATTTTTTAAATTCCAAAGGATCCTGGACCCCCAATTACTGGTGATTTCCAAGGGGAATTGGGGGGGGCCCTAGAAAAATCACATCTTGCCTGTTTCTCTGCTGTTGAAATGAGATGGGCAGACTGGTTCATAGAAAATAGCATCAGAATTTGACTCTCCTGTTCCTATCTGTTGAATATATTTACCTGCTGGTATTCCAGCGCATTTCGTAAAACCATGCATTCCTTTTCTTTTCTTGTTTGGAGTCCTCCAGCTTCCTCTCAGATTAAGGAGTCTCCCTGCAGAGCTAAAACACAGAGGCAAAGTTTGTGCTGTAACTATTATTCCACTTCCCTGGGGAGAGTAAGCAGAAGCAGATCCATGCACTAGCTCTCTGCTGCAGCTAGTATCTTTTCCTGACCTGGTTTTAATTTGTCTTAAAGCAGATTTTAAAGTCTCTCTTGTGGTGAAGAATGTTGTGGTGTGTTAGGCTGTGACACACTCGGTCTCACTTTTTATTAAATCATAACCATTAGATCCTGATTCAGCAGAGCACTGAAACCTGTGCTTAATTTTAAGGTGGCAGCATGGATGGGGCAGTGGGCTGAGAGTCAAGACCTGGATTCTATTCCTGGCTCAGCTACTGATTTATTGTGTGACCTTTGGCAAGTCACTTTACTCATTGATTTTCCTCTCTTACTTTATCATTTAAACCGTAAACTCACCAGGGACTAAGTATCAGGGGGTAGCCGTGTTAGTCTGTATCCACAAAAACAAGGAGTCCGGTGGCACCTTAAAGACCAACACATTTATTTGGGCATAAACTTTCATGGGTAAAATACCCCAGTTCTTCAGATGCATGGAGTGAAAATTACGGGTTTGTAATGTTCACCATGCATCTGAAGGAATGTTTTGTTTTACGCATGAAAGCTTAAGCCCAAATAAATCTTCGTCTTTAAGATTCCCCCAGACTCCTCGTGGGTTGTTTTCACCAGGGACTTTCACTGTTTTTGTGTGGTCCACAGCACAACGAGGCTTCAGTCTTGGTTGGGATTTATATTACAGTAGTCCCACTGAGATTACTCACCTGCTTAAAGTTAAACACATGCTTGAGTATTTTGATGAATCTCATGGTATTAGAGCTGGGTTTAACTAGCTGGACTCCGGGCTTAGCTACACTTGCAGATGTAGAGTGCTTTGAGTTAAACTAGCCTCCAGAGAGCACAGTAGGGAAAGCGCTGCAGTGTATCCACACTGACAGCTGCAAGTGCACTAGCGTGGCCACATTTGCAGCTGCATTGGGAACAGTGCATTATGGGCAGCTATTCCACAGAGTACCTCTGTCAAGTCTGTGGCTTGTGGGAAGGGGGAGGGGGATGTGGGTGCATTCTGGGTCCTGTCCAAACTCCCCATGATGCATTGGTTCGCATCCCAGCAATCCCTGTGCTTTCGTCCAGATTTGGTGCCATCTTTTGATGTTTTTTTATACTGCACGTTCTGTCTTCCCCTTCAGTCTGCGGCAATGGAGCCCAAACTGCTGAGGAGCATGCTGATGAGTCTCACCAGCACGACATGTTTGGCAGTCAAGTTACTCCTTAAGATCCAAACTGACACTGAGGACTCAGACTGTGATATTGGGGCTGGCTTTGAACAAGTGGGTTTCCCTAACTGCGGAGGGGTGATAGATGGGACACATATTTCAATTCTGGCCGCATATCATCTAGCCTGCGAGTACGTTAATCGGAAGGGGTATTTCTCTATGGATTTCCAGGTGCTTGTGGATCAGTGTGGGTGTTTCATTGACACTAATGCAGGCTGGCCCGGAAAGGTGCATGATGCACGCATCTTTCGGAACACTGGCTTGTTCAGACTTTTTTCCCAGACCAGAAGATCACCATAGGAGAATAAAAATTTATTATGATCCATAGACCATATTGTGGATAGTAAGGCTCAAGAAAGAGGAGCCCTATAGCCCCATGTCCGTGAATATATAGGGGCTGTTCTTAAATTACATAAGCCAGCGGTTCTCAAACTTATTGACACTGCGACCCCTTTTCCTGCGCCGTCGGCACGCCGCGACCCCTCCGGTCTGGCGGCCGGCTGTGGCGCGACCCCCCCACCCCCGTCCCTGCCGCGGGCGGGTGGCCGGCTCCGTACCGGCCCCAGTCCCCGCAGCGGGTGGGCTGCTGGGTGCGCACCGGCCCCCAGTCCCCGCCGCCTTGAGTTGCAGCGGCAGGAGCTCGCGACCCCCCGGGGAGCGCTCGGCGACCCCACGGGGGGTCGCGACCCCCAGTTTGAGAAACCCTGACATAAGCCCACCCCACCCCCCTCTAATGCATTAATTTTCATGTTTGTTTTCAGGTGTGAGTGGGTCTTGACAGCCACCAAAAAATGTGACCTGGTTCATGACCAGCCCCATATAAATGTAAATATCTCTCTCATCTTTCCCTCTCCCTCGCCTTCTACCCTCCAACAGGTTTTCCAAGGTGGCCTCTGTCCTCCTATCTAGTCTCAAACCATCTCATAGGCAGCTGTTGGCACTTAAAGGGGCTTGGTGGGTCCACCATGATTTCCTTCCCTTCCCTACCTTTGGCATATTGAGTTTAGTTAAACCTGAAACTCAAGGGGTGTGAAGCCTTAGATAGTCACTGGACCTCACTTTTGCAAATCTTACCAATGGGGTTTACAGGGAATAAAGCAGAGAGAGGTAGAGACAGGGTCTGATGTTCCCAGCCAAGTAGCATGAGGTCTGTTTTTTAAGTGGAAATGTTGCATACAGGCTGCATGAATTCCTCACAATTAAAGCTGCAAAGTTCAGATCAGAACCTTAATTTTCCCAAACTTCAGAAGCTATAGGATCCAGCCTTTTGAACTGGGCTTGCTCTATTTGTACAGACATTTGTGGGGAAGCCAATATGCCAACATGAAGACTAATTGTGAGGGGGGAGCCAAAGAGGTTTGTGGGTTATCCTCCTAGGACAGCCAGTCATGACTGTGAGCTGTAACTTTTTCTGAGATGAGAAGGATTTCTTGCTTTCTGCGTAGATCTCAAAGTTTACTTGTGTTTTTAATTTTGTGTCTTTCTAGAGGAAGATGCAAACTGGAATTAAAGCCTATTATTTTCTATTTTGACAAGAGCAAACAGAAATGTATACTATTTCTAGTGTCATTTTACACTGACTTTGGCCAAGGATGGGAAAACAAGAAGGAAAAAACAACAGATTATTGCAAGGAGATTGGCTGCATAGAGTTCTGCTGTGTTACATCTACACAAAACAGTGTGTGAGTTCACAGAACTTCTGCCATATCAGAAAAGCAACAAATAATTCTCTCTCAGGAAAATGTCTTGATAGTCTACAGCTGTAAAGCTGTCTGCTTAAAGCATACCCCATGCCAAACCTTAATTGGTCATCTTAATCAAGTGCCTTTTCTTCTTTGGCTACATGCAGTTTCTTTTTAAACACAAACAGCCATTTGCAGACCCCGTTGGGCTCAGGAAGATGAGGATATATATGCCTTAGTGCTGTCTCTTTCTCTGTCTACCCTCTCCCCCCTCCTCCCCCACAAGAAATCCTCCTTGGAGGTCTCTGGTTTTGATGGTGGGTTTTTTAAAAGCAGCCTCATTTCTCTAATTTCCATTTGCACCCAGGCTCCTTCAAAAGAGAGTTTGTAAATCAACCAAAAAACCCAGCTATTTTCTGCTACTGTCGTAAGTTGAAGTGACTTGATGAGAACCAAGAAGATTTTCAAACTACTATTGCAGTTTTTAGCTCTGAGTCCTGTTAACCAGTTGGTTGATGACTCACCTACCTCCATGTGGAGCAAAAACTACCCCAGTGTTTTCCCGCGTGCATCACTTTGAACTGCCACTAGGATGACCAGATGTCCCAATTTTATAGGGACCATCCCAATTTTGGGGTCTTTTTCTTATATAGGCTCCTATTACTTCCCACCCCCTGTCCTGATTTTTCACACTTGCTGTCTGGTCACTGTAACTGCCACTGTTCAAAGGCGCATATCAGCTAAAGTCAATAGGCGCTAGGTGACAAATGCCCGTGTAACAGTTTGGAAATATTTCCTTCATTTCTAAACTTCTGCCTGTAGCAGGCAACATATAATGTGCAAAACCTTGAAAAACTAGCCAGAGAATGTGTGTTCATTTGCCTGTTATTGTGTGCTTGGCGTTGTGTGTGTCAACGTGTGTGTTCCAATTAACTCAACACTTGGCGCAGCTTCCCCTTCTCTTGCTGGCCACTCTACACTGCTCAGTGCCGAATTTTCCTGACACAGGCGGCATGACGGGAGAGAGAAGGTACAACTGGGAATTACAAGGACATGGCCAATCCACCTCACAGGTAAATCTAGTGGTGGCTCTAACTTCCCACAGGGCCAGCCAGCACAGAATCAGGCTGCTCAGATGCAGGAGAAAATTAATCCTGGATGTACATTTTTAATCAAGGTGAATGAGACAGTTTCCATCAGTGTTTTTCTTCCCCAAAAAAGAAAAATGTGGGTTTTCACAACATTTTTTGTTGGAAAATGTTGATTCTCCCCTCTCCTCCCCCCCTCCCCCCCCCAGTAAAATATCAATTTTCCATCTGGAAAATGAAATTCTCTGGGTTGGGCCAACATTTATCTCTGTATTATTCTGGGCTGCCACACTGTTCATGGGAGGAGTTGTTCTGTTGGTTCATTCCCCCATTCTTCCCTTTTAGGCCAGGATCGCCAGCTGAAATCAATCTCCCAGGATGCCCTGCAGTCTCGCTATCTGACAGATGTCTACCAGCTGGAGATCTGGCTCATATAATGCATCACTTCCATAGACAATGCTTAATCCCAGTGAGCAGAAACCTTTTCCAAATGATATCAACTTTTGAAATTGTATAGGAAAAGAGCTACATTAAAAAGTATATCCCAAATAGGTGTTAGTAGTTTAATGTTTTCCTAAGTATAATTAATGTTGCATTTAAGTGGAATGCAATAATTGACCTGAGCGTGCATAAATGAAGCCATTCTTTGCCCAACGTGCTCTACAAATTAACGGTCCTGTGTTTGTTACAGCTGTACCTCAAATAGTGCTTTTATGAAGACAATCAAATGAGTGTGCTCTTAGGCATGAGTTACCTCATGTTAGAGGATTCTTTTGTATCCTCATAGTGGAGGTAACAACAGAATATCTGATTTCATCTCCAGGATGAAAAGCAAAATAAAGAGGTAGCTTTGTAATGGCTTAAATATATTTGCATTTAGGAGTTGAAAGACAGTAATATGAACAAATGTTCACTGATTGGGTGGGCAAAGGGGTGTTTTGTGGGGTTTCTGTTTTGTTTTTGTCTGGGGAAAAATCTGATTTGGGGCTTGATCCTGCAAGGCGCTGGGCTCTCTGGCCTCCATCCAGCAAAACACTTAAGCACATGCCTTGTAAAGTCCACAAGTAGCACCATGGATTCCCTCCTTTCCCTTCCAGTCTAGATTCTACATCTTTCCAGGGAAAGCTATACTTCTTAGCTGCACAATAAAATAATAGAGCTACATTAAAGAGACAAAGATAAACATCATCCCACAGTGCCCAGTCTCTCCAGGTTCTTCTGTAGTTTAATTCTGTCCTCCAGGTGTGTTTTCTATCCTGCCCATTTGGAACCCATTTGGCATGTTACCCTAAGGAAACACCTGATAAAGAAAGATGTACAGCAACCAGTCTGTAGAGTAGTGCTTGTTGGTTGTTACAAGTTTTAGTGGGTTTCCTCAGTGAGTCTTAAAAAACAGCTGGATCGGGATGCAATTAACAGAAAGCATCATTCCTTGAAAACTAACTATTCTTGCATTTCCATGGACCAAGCACAAAAGCTCCATTGATCAGTGTGATCCAAAAACCACAGTTTGAGAATTGGAATGTCTGTCTGTCTGTCTGTCATGTATGCCTATCACAGTAATACAGGTACTTGAGCATAGCCTGAGCCTGTACTTCTGTTAGTAGTATCAGAGCTAACTGGTGTTACCAGCTGTCATTGAAATGAGACTTCTTAGAACATTCCTAGAGGCATGGTTTGTTAGAAGTAATACCATCAGTTCCATGTCACACACACACCTTGACACCTTGCTACTGTATATTTGTGTCCCAACTTCTGGGCATCCAGATTAGTGTGCTGCTTAAAAGTCCCCTTTCATGTCTGCTGCTGATATAAATGGATGCATCTTTGGAAAAATGCAGTAAAGTGAGCACACACCAGTTTTATTTAACACTAGGCAGTAATCTTGTTCTTTAAGAAATGCTGCCATGTCATTAATGGTCACTCAAAGTTGTGTCAGATCCTTATAAGAAGCATGCTTGATGCCGCCACAAACATAACAGCATCTTTCATTCTTAATGAATAATGCACTCCAGATGTTCTGCCCTGTGAGAATTTCTAGAATATGCTGAAATGCCAAGAAATTATTTAACCCAGCTCTCAGACTGTCTGTCGGCATCATCTAACTCCATCAAGATGAGGGTGCACATGGAATGGATGGAAAGCACGTGGTTCCTATAGAATACAGTGTGTATGTGTAAACCTGAGGCAAAATAGCACGTGATTTAAACTTGATAGAGTGAACATCCATTCTCTGTATCTCCCCCCATACAGCTTTGCCAGCACACCTCAGTTCTGACCTGCAGCACTCCTTGCTCTGCCAGTCCTGAGCTCCCATAGAGCTCTGCCACAGTACCCCTTTCTATAGCTTGGTTCCCTTGTCTTTATGGTCCAGAGATAGCAGTGGCACCTGAGCATGTTAAAAGGGCTCAGTGAAATCTGCAGTCCCGCTCAGTGCAATTCAAGAACAAGATTTACACTTTCAAGAATAGCAGCCGTGTCAGTCTGTATCCGTAAAGAAAGTGAGGAATACTTGTAGCACCTTAGAGACTAACTAGTTTATTTCAGCATTAATAAACTAGTAAGATTTACACTGTCGTCCATCCTTGTATCTTCAGTCAGGAAATGAGGAAGCTTATGCTTAAGAGGAAACAATTCTGGGTGGACATCAGGTTTCATTGAATGATGTAGAAAATGATTCATGAGTGGAATAGCCTATTAGATAAGACACTGAAGACAATCAGGTCATTCAGTACAGCTAAATTACAACAGGCTGGAGTAGCAAAACAAGGCACAAGTTTCAATGCCCTGAAGAGCTCAGCTGTGGACGGTTTGAGACGGAATTATCCATTCAGCTGGGCTTCTTGAAGAATTCTTTCCTTCTCCCACCACTTTTCCTGTGCCACGCA
This sequence comes from Sternotherus odoratus, assembly GCA_032164245.1. Classification (NCBI taxonomy): domain Eukaryota; kingdom Metazoa; phylum Chordata; order Testudines; family Kinosternidae; genus Sternotherus; species Sternotherus odoratus. The sequence continues at coordinate 38,249,535 of JAVMKO010000005.1, read as the reverse complement.
CTGGGAGGGATACCAGGCTGTGCCATATATTTACAATTCACCATTATGAAAGTACAATATCTGGTAGTGAGTGACATCTTCACCAGTGTGTCTGGGCTTAGTATGTTGTGATCTCGTCAGTGAGAGAACTACAGGAGATGTGTATTTCTTAAAAAGATGATTTAGCTGGTATGGATTGGCTCTGAGACCTCTTTGCTTAGGGGGGGCAGGAGGACTTGTGAGCTCTGACCCTAATTTCTGGCTCAGCCACAGACCTCACAAGTGTTCCTGGACTAGTCACTTGATATACTGCATGCCTCTGATCTCTGCTGTGAAATGAACACAATGCTTCCCTACTTTACAGAGGTGCTGTGAGGATGATGGGGTGACAAGAGTGATATAAATACCTAGACAGATACATTTATAAGGGTTGATGACCCTTCCAGGTTTTGTAAATATCTTTAAATTCTTTGATTTGCAAAAGGGTTCATGAGCCCATAGTAATGTAACCCATTCTTTAAAGAGTGACTTTGTTCATTTCTTTATTTGTGTAAGTGTGCTTTTCTGTGGTAGCTTACAGGAAGCCTGTTCTGTGTAACTGGGAGGTGAGAACCCAGACAGTTATGACTAAGTAAATTGGCAGTGGCTTATCCTAGTTAATATATTTATAACAGCCCAATGGGTTAAAGGCTACACCTTAAAAGCTGCTCAGAAACTTGGTGGGAGCCAGTGCTGAGTGTGTAGTTCTGGTGTAATGTGCTCCCTGCATGACACATGCTTAGTAAGTGGGTAGATGCCTCCTGCATTAGCTTCAGTTCTCAGATGGTCTGTGTGTTGCTCCAAGTAATCTAATCTCAGGGTAGCATAGGCAGGGATTTCAGGGGCAAGGAATGATTGCAGCCTCCTTGCCAAGTGCAAATGGAAAAACAGGCCTTGCTGCTGCTCTGGCTGTGCAGGAGCAATTGTTTGTAACTCAACATCCCTGTTGCAGGCATATTTGCAAATGGATGACATTCTCTCTGTCAGGGTGTTGACTCTTTCCATTTGCTTCTCCCATCCTCATAGTATTACATTGGTCTTTTCACAACTGAGCCTCCGACACAGCTGTCATTCAGACTCCAATCTCCTAGAAGTCGTGGGACTCTCCTTCCACTGTGCCAGACAGATCCAATGGGATGGAGTCAGCCAGACATTTTCAGCATATTGCATATAGCCCCCCAACTGTGCATCCTTCCTAGCCCTCCAGACAGCCTCATGCATCCATTACATAGGACAGGGACAAGTCTGTTGGAGCAGAAAATCCATTGTTTTGAACCACTCACAGAAGCCCCTCAGAAATAAATGAGTGGAGTGGTCAAGGCTAACCAAATATACTAGTGATTGCATGTGTGTCACTTACACTTCATGGGCAGTGGTATCAGAGGCAACTGAAAGGCCTAACAAAATCTGCACAGAAACATGATCTTCACCTCTAGGTGGAGATGATCAGCCAGTACAATTGCTACAGTTCCCCTCTCTGTGCATTTCCCCCCAGCTAAAGCCTGGTTGACAAGGGTGAAGGAAAGTGGAGGGCTCCAGAAGTGCCAAGCTGCAGACTTCTCGGGGTACTTCCCTGAAACTAGTGCCCCCTAGGCTGCAATCAGTGTTGCTGCGGCTACAGTGCTATTTATACTCATTCTAGCTTGATGAGTGTGAACACGAGGATGTGCCCATGAGCAGGGCGTTCGCAACCCTTGCTCATAGTGTAGCCATCAACCAAGCTGTAACCTGGGACAGCAATAGCTAAATATAAGGCCATTATTAAACGCAGTAGCTTAGGGTGTGTAGACAGGGTCTCTCCCTCCCTCTCTCCCACCCATTCAAAATCTGAAGCACAAAGGGTTCAGACCGCCAGCAAATAGTCCAGGTCTAAGGTAGGCTGGGGCACCCACCTATAGGAAGGGTGGGGCCTGGACTTGCAGAGGCTCAGGCAGCCAGCAAACAATGTAGTTTTAAAGGGGTGCTTGCCAAGGGAGCTCCTCTTCAGGGCCACCGCCCCCTTGCTCAGGATAGTGGGGCAGCCACCCTGGGGATAGGTGAAGGGGACACCTAGCCAGCGCTGTGGGTCTGGACTCACCAGGGTCTGAGTATCTGCTGAACAGTGCTCAGTGCAGCATGGTGTCTCTGCCTAGTGATGCTTTCTTGATCAAAAGGCTCTGCAAGATAATGTGCTGCTTAAATCAAATGCAAATTAAACTGGGCTACTGGCTTTCAGTTGGAATTACTCTGTTTTTGTTAGCACACCTGCTAATGAGACCTACACTGCCAGCGATCACTATTTTCACCCTCTGTCTGACAGTTGAACATGAGTAAGCCTGCCAAGGTACAGACAGTGCCAGTGGGAGTCTGTCTACCCACCTACATAGCCCCCACATACCCATGAATTATCCTTGCACCCCTCTGGAAGCTTTGCTACATGCCATTCTGCAGATGGAGAGGTATGTGCCAGACTTGCCTCATTTCCCCCCCTCCCTGATACTAGGGCTTCTAACAGGCAGATGACTGGTGAGTGTCCCTCCATGAGCTCGAAGGCTGTCACCATGATTCCGGAAGGGATTGCTTCAAGCCCAAAGGTGTAGCTGTGATTCAGGGGTGAATGATGTACTAGTGAAAATGGACCATACTAGGGCTGTACATACCTTTCCTCTTGCAAACAGAGGGCTGCATTCTTCACCCATGGAGGTCAATGGGAAAAATCCCATGGGCAGGATCAGTCCCTGAGAACTGTGAAGTGGCTGGAGGCAATGTCTAAAAGCAATAGGCCTCAGTGGAAAGAGCAGCATTTTCAGGCAACCAAGTGCTGTGTTACTGTAGCAGGATTCATTTCTCACTTACCATAATACTGCCCCTACCCAGAGCTTTCCAGGCCCAGCTGTCAAAGCATCTTACAAAGGGATATGGGTATTATTGTGCCCATTCTGTAGATGAGGAAATGGAGGCACATTGATGTGATGGACTCCCCCTGGGGTGCCACCTGGAAGTGCAGTACCACTGAGCCCCCCTTCCCCATCCTGGGCTCCTTCCCACAGGGTACTGCTGTGACAAGCTGCAAAGCCCTCCAGTCTGCACTTCCATTAGCATTCATACAGATAAGGACACACCCAGCTGCAGTTACAGGCAGGCTTTCTGACCAGCCCCTGCATAGAAAGGCACAGCCAAGGCAACTCCAGCTCCCAAGGCATGCACTACCTCTGAAGTATAAACCCCAAATTATACTGTCTTGCACTGCACAGGGAACTTTTTGCCTTCCTCCCTCAATGTGGAGAGGAATAGGCAACAGCCTTTACCCCTTACGCTGTGATTCTAATACACTTCACTCCAACTCCCTGGTTTAGATAAAGCAAAACCAAGTTTATTAACTACAAAGGATATATTTTAAGTGATTATAAGTGTTAGCAAAGAGATCAAAGCAGATTACCTAGCAAATAAACAAAAAACACAAATTAAGAGTAATAAATTGGATAGATTGGATAAGAAATAGCAGAGTGGTGAAATGTCACTGTAGTTTAATCACTGTAGTGTCACCACGTGCTGTTAAACACTGTGTGCTCTTAATCTCATAGGTGGCTGCAGTGGGGACAGATACAGGATTCCGAAGCCCCTCTGCAAGGAATGAATTTGAGGCACCTGCAGAATTCCTGTCTCCCTTTTCTAACTCTGCAAAATGGGCTGATGAGCAGTAAATAGGCTCAGTTCTGCCAAGATCTGGATATATTTCCTATTAGATCCCATGCTGTGCGGAGTTCACCATTCACCACCTCAGACGTTTGCTGTGTGCACCTGCTGAGGGGCTGTGTGTTGCAGGTTTGTGTCTCCCTGTTGCACCTCCCTGAGCTGTTCTATGGCCTTGCAGGATCGGACCCATAGACCGTAGCTCTTGTATTGCAAATTGTCTACAATACTGTTGTGCAAATGGCAATAAAATAGACTGGGCCAGTTCTTCTGCACTCAAATCTATGAAACCAAGTGCTGTGTTACTGTCATGTAGCAGGATCCATTTCTCACTTACCATAATACTGCCCCTACCAGAGCTTTCCAGGCCCAGCTGTCAAAGCATCTTGCAAAGGGATATGAGTATTATTGTGCCCACTCTGTAGATGAGGAAATGGAGGCACATTGATGTGATGGATTCCCCCTGGGGTGCCACCTGGAACTGCAGTACCACTGAAGGCCCCACCCCACCAGCCTGGGCTCCTTCCCACACGGTACTGCCGTAACAAGCTGTACATTAACACCAGCTGGTCCATTATAACAGAATAGAAATACCCACGCCCTCAACCAGCACAGGGACATTGTTAACTATTATAGCTATAGAGATGTTTCACCCAATTAGGAAAAAGATGAAAGAAGAGTGCCCCTGCTTGCTTGGCATAGCACCTTAACGGTTCCTTTTCCTAGAGCTTTCTGGTCACGCTGTGACCTTTGGATCAGAATCCCACCAGCACTGTCAGACCTTAATTAGGGCACGAACTAGAAACCTCATCCCTATTGTGCAGTTTGCCAAAATGGCTGCCCACAGGTGTTTCCAGAACTGGAAAAGGAGAGGTTGGCCTCTCACTCAGTCCCCACAACTTGGAGGACCAGTGCACTACTTTTCATCTACTCCCTACCCTTTGGCCTGTCTGACAGGGCCACACAAGCAAGGCATTAATGCTCCTGCCACCCTAGCTCTCAGGGTCATTGCAGCAAATGCTTATCCCACTGGAGTCGGGGACGGGTGCCTAGACCATATGTCATTCTAAAGGCCCCTGGGTTTTGTGTGGTTTTTTTTTTCAGTCTTTTCCACTGTTCACTTTATTTTTGGAAATCCTCCTGAGTTTGGGATTTTTCCATACAACACCCCCATCCCTTTACCAACTGGACAGAAACTAAACAAATATGAATTTTTAAAACCAAAACTCTTGCTGCCTTTCTCTTCCCCACGACAGTCTCTTCCCTTGATAAAGCAAAATGATCTCCAAAGAAAGGCTGCCAGCAGTTTTCTGCTAACACCCTTAGAGCCTGGCACATTCCTCTGATTTGCAGCTTTTATTGCTGGGGTGGCTTGCCACATCTGAAGGCAAGGCAAACTCAGCAATCAGAGCCTGTATCTGTGAGCATTGTTGGTGGCCAATAGAACTTGGCTGTGGAATTTGGTTTGGCAGCAGCATTGTTCCCAGATGGAGGGTTCCCATTGCTGGGGGGTGGCACTCCTGAACCAGCAGAAACAAGTGCTGAACTTTAAGGTGAGGATTTGCAATTAGCCAGGTCTCACAATGTGTTGCTCTGGGTGACCTTTCCTGAGAAAATGAACTAAAGGGAGACAATGGCTGCTCTTGATAATTGGCTTCATTAACTCCTTGGTTAATTGTACGGATGTGCCTGGAAAACAACATCAGAGACTTGAGGGAGGCAGACCAATTAATTGTTTTGCTTCAAGAATAATTAGTTGGTTTGTTTTGTCATCTCTTTGATGCAACTACCAAGGGGGGATGTTGGTTGTGGATGCCAGGTGACCCTGAGTTGTATGAAAGTTGTACTTGTTTCTGCCATCTTAGCTATACCAGCTACCCCCTGGTGTAATCGTGACTCAGAGATGGACCCAGACCAAAACTGAAACCCTGGATACAAACTTTCCTGACTACGGAAGGATCTGAATTCCAGATCCGAACTGGAAAAGACCCATGAAGACTCCTAGTCTGTGTTCCTGTTGGCCAATACAGCATCAAGCACTATATTTTCTAGGGCCTTTTCCGTTCCAGTTTTAAGTGACTCACTTGATAGGACAGTATCCCTCTATCACAGGCTGGATGGATGGCCTTTTAAGGGAAACTGGGCCCTGCCTTGCCTGTGCCCCAGTAGCTAATCCCCAGCTCATCCTGCTCTGGCAATGTAAATAGAATTAGTGATCCCAGCTATGGAAGGCTCAAGGCTTACTCAGTGGAGAAGAGAGAGGGGAGTTTCCTTCCTTATTCTGGGAACAGGCCTGGTGACGGGAACCTGGAGAGAACTGCAGGGAGCCAGTCACTGTGGAGTGAGTGCAGAGTGGGTCACTCACCAGCCTTCCATCCCCCGGCCTCCCCTCAATGGTTACTTCTGGAGAGCTCAGGTGTTGCATCAGGGTCTCCCCACCCCGAAACCTTTGTGTAGCTGTGGCCAGATCTTGGAAGACCCAGCTAGGGAGAAGCCCCTGCAGGGCCAAAGGAGTGTCAATAGGGACCATGAGAGGTGAAGCCCACTGCAGTGCCCCAAACTGACACTAGGTGTGTGTGTAACTGCTTACATCCTGTGATGGGGATTTTCACCCCACACAGGGTTGGAAGGAGTTAAGGTGGCCAGGTTGGCCTATTAACTCCACAGGCTGCATCTGCAGGAAGAGCCAGGGAGCAGGCAATTGATTGCAAGCAGATTCAGGTGGGCAGGAAGAGGCAGGCCAATAAACCAGGAAGCTGGCAACCAATTGGGATAGCAGTCTCTCCCTGGGAAGAAGGTTTGGAGCTAGTATACCAAGAGGAAGGAGGGGGAACCAGAAGAGTAGGAAGTAGCCCAATGAAGGGCATAACCCAGAATTGCTGGGTTGAGGGTCCCTGGATTAGAACCCAGAGTAGAAGGTGGGCCTGGGTTCTCCTGTCTGCCACTGGGAAGTGTCACTGGCAGGGAGGTGAACTGGAAGATTGCCTGGGTCACTGTGGTAGTGATAGGAAGTCGGAAGGACTATACCCTGGGAAGTGGGGAATGCTGAGTGACTTGGCTAGGGGGCTGAGTCATGAAGAGGATACCAGAGAGAGTGACAGCATGAAACCATGGGAAGGAGTATTAACCTCATGAGCTAGTCCCCAGAGTGGCCTGGAGGAGGCACCAGATGAGCAGGTGAGTCGTGCCCTGTGACACCATCCCATTTGGGGTTCTTTTGGAAGGCTGAGAGGGAAAGGGAAGCAACAGTGGTGAGGAGAGGAGGGAATGGAGACTGACACAACAATGGAGACACTAGTGGACGTGACTGAGAGGAAAATGCTCACTGAGGAAGGGGCAGGGATCAGCAAAATACATCCTGGAGCCCACAGTGCCTCCTACTGTACAAGGTCTGCACAGCAGCTGGAGGCTGGCTCCCTGCCTTCTCTTCACCCCAAGAGCTCCCAGTCCTGATTTCTGTGGTTATATGGGAGACTACAGATAACTGTAAATGGTGCTCTCTACATGGCTACCCCCGTGCTGCCATTTTGGGGTCAATCTGCCTTCTCACAGGAATCTGAATGAAACTGCCAAATACTGTGCATGTTTGATAGAGGGCAAAAGATCAGTGTTTCCACCTGCAAGGGCAACATTTCCTGCCTGTGTTTTCAACTGCTCCATTTTTTTTTTTATGATAATGATGATTTTGTTTGGGTGTCCTAGCAGAAGTAGATGTTTGACCACTGGGAGCAGTTTTGTTTAAAATGGTGCAGCATCCCAGCTGCGTGCAAAGGAGAGTTTCAGAAACTAATATAATATAGAAAAGGGAGCCCAGAACAAGATACATTATTCTACAGCTCACCCCATGAATTTAAGGATTGGGACAAAATGGACCCCAGATCCAAGCCAGAGTCTCTGCTTTGGGCTTTGAATAAATCTAAAACCTTAATCAATAAAGTTTCACAAAACTAAAACAAACTTTGGTTTGGGATAAAATGGCCCAGAACTTGGGCAGGCCATTTACTGAAACCCATCCATCAAAGTTGGAGAATTTGGATAAACTGGGACCTACATCAGAACAACCCTTGGAGAGCTTTAGCTAAACCAAAACCACCCTCCTTGTTTTTGCCCAGCTATTAAATAAATAAACCAGTCTGTGGGGTTCTTTGATACGTGTGTGAGAACTCGAAACATTGGCCTGAAATTGCTTTCTGCAATGCCAGTTTGTAACTGAATCTGCAAAAACTTTAGATTCCGTTTACTGGCACTGATTAGTATTCCTGGCACCCAAATCTTGGTTAGATATCTGGCACTCAAAGTGCCAGCAGACAGCTCTCTTTGTGACTTTTATTTAGTTAGTTAGTTAGTTTAGGGGGCAGAGTATTAAATCAAGCAGCTGTAAGGGGCACAAACTCAATGTTGCTGTTTTTCCATTCTCTTGTGGTTCCTGTTTCAAAAACTGCTATCTTGTGGGACAATGGGAGTGAGGGGAAATGGGAAAGTGAATCCAAGAACCTGTGCTGGAGGGGTCCATTGGGAGAGACTGGCTGAAAATAACTCCTGAAATCAAATGCAGCAGCTGTATGGCGGTTATGCTGTTATGGGCCTGAAGGACGTGATCTTTTCACTGTACTTTTTTTGCAATCTAAATTAAAAAGACCACGGGGACAGATTTTGATCTGTGACACCACCATAAATCCAGAGCAAACTCATTTTCTTCAGTTAAGTTAGTTCAGATTTTATTAGTTCAGATTCTACACCCCAGTAATGGAAAGTGGAATCTGGTCCTGGCAGTTTTCAGGTTTGGCAAGAAAGCACTGGAGGCAAGGGAGAGAAGAGCAAAAATCCTGGTTCAGTATATGAACAACAGGGAGAGCATCTCTTTGGCTGCAGCTTTGTTTGTATCTTTCAGGAAACAAATTATTGTCTCATCTCTCGTTAGCCAGCTAAGAAGCAAAGCTTGCTGCTGCTTTGCTTCCTCTCCCTGGTTTATCCTCAAAGAAAGATATGGCTGTATTTCCTATTCTTTCAGGGCTTTCCGTTTTCGTGGCATAAGGAAACACTATGGAAACTGGGGTCGGTCCTGGGGCCGGTTTTGTTCAACATCTATGTTAATGATCTGGATGATGGGATTAATTGCATGCTCAGCAAATTTGCAGATGACGCTAAAATGGGGGGGAGGGGAGGTAGATATGCTGGAGTGTAGGGGTAGGGTCCAGAGTGACCTAGACAAATTGGAGAATTGGGCCAAAAGAAATCTGAAGAAGTTCAAGTGCAGAGTCCTGTACTTAGGATGGAAGGATCCCACACTCTGCTACAGGCTGGGGACGGAATGGCTAAGCAGCAGTTCTGCAGAAAAGGACCTGGTTGTTTCAAACTAGGGGAACAATTTGTATAGTTGGGGTGCAGAAAGCCACTGAACCAAACTGAAAATCCTGCATATGAATGGAAACCACTTCTAGCTAGGGGTTGCAGCAGCACCCCTATATCCAGCATCTATGCTTGAGACTGCCTGTTTAAGGAGTTGGGGGCAGATATGTTGCATGAGGGAGGAAGTGACAGACCTTTCCAAAGGAAGTAAAGCATCCATGTCTCATTGCATTTCAATGGGAGCTGGGCACTTGCCCTAAGAGTTATATGTCTATGCTGCAGTCATGGCATGTAGCTTACATCTTGGAGCTGTGAAGTGGCAGCAGAACGGGCCTGGGATAACTATTCAGGCAGCTAGCCTGTTCTGAGGCCTGTCCTGCCATGGCTCCAGTACCCCAGGTTGCTAGATTGAAGCTACCTTGGGAAGATCTACATAAACTGCAATCTCACACTGTAACTGCAATATAGACATGCCCTTAGGCACCTTTGACAACCCTAGCTCAAAACATCTTGATTTGGGAGGGCCTGTGTAGATTTTGATGGCAGCAATTCATGTCCCCTGTGGACCTGAAGGCCTCCCCCAAAGCAGCAAAATTCAAGTCCATTTCTCTGCACACTTTTTCCTAAATGTGGACCCATTCAAAAGGTCAGAGATGTAGCCATGTTACTCTGGAATTGCAGAAGTTACAAAGAGTCCTGTGGCACCTTAAGGACTAACTGAAGTATTGAAGCATAAGCTTTCGTGGGCTAATACCCACTTCGTCGGATGCATCAAAAGCCCACGAAAGCTTATGCTTCAATACTTCAGTTAGTCCTTAAGGTGCCACAGGACTCTTTGTAACTTCTTCCATTAAAAAAGGAGGCTCTCCACTGGGCAAGGAGAATTCAGAGCTCTTTAGTGGTGCAGAGCCAGATACAAAGATATTGGGTCTAAGGATATTGGACGGCTCCAAGCTGGAAAACTCCTGTTTCTGACGGGTCCACTCCTGCAGCCCTTACATGTGTGATTAGTCCCAGGCAGGGCCGGCGACAGGGGGGTACTACAGGTAGAGCTGTACCAGGCCCCGGACTTAAGGGGGACCCCCTTAAGTCCGGGGCCGGTACACAGCTGTACCCGTAGTCATCCCCCCCTTGTCGCCGGGACTGGTGCGGGCTCTCGCGCTCCTGTGGCTGGTCACAGCAGAGGCGTCTCCATCGCCAGCCGCAGGGTCTCACCCGGGTCCGGGGGGGAAGGGTGCGCGGGGGCCGGGGGGAGAGCAGCAAGGGCGGCTCGCACCGCTCCCGGGCTCTCGCTCTCAGGCTGCGGCTTGCGCTCCCGCAGGACCCCGCCGGGCACGAGAGTGCAGCCAAGGGCGAGCGCCAGCAGCGAGCGCCCAGGTGGTGGCAATGCTCGGAGGCTCGCGCTGCCCCCAGCCGCTGTCAGCTGGGGGGGGGGGAGCGCCGGCTGGTATGTCTGGTAGCCGGCGGGGACAGGGCCAGGCTGGGCGGATGGGGAGGGGAGGAGGTTAGGCTGAGGGAAGAGATTTGGTTGGGTGGCCCGGGTCAGGCAGGGCGGGAAGGAGAATGGGTGGGTGGCGCGGGGGGGCCCAAATGATCAGGCTAGAGGGCCCCCAAACGATCAGAGTAGGGGGCCCCAAAATTTCTGTTGCCAGCCCCGGTCCCAGGGGCTTCAATGATAAGGCCAGATTCAGAGAGGATCCCAAAGGAGATTCAGAGGGGACTCTAGGCTGGTGTAACTGATGCCTTTCTCTTACCCACTCAGTGCACATATTGCCCTTAAATGTATTAGATTCCTCCAATATTTGCTTTGATTTAGGTAGACTTCCCATTGTGAAAAATACACTTTTCTTTTAACGGGGTTGTAAGCAACAGAGTGTTATAGGAATTACACGAATGGTCTGTGTGTCATTCCCAGCTGGTGTCAAGTGTTGTATCTCTGTTGAAGTTGAGAGTTACACTGCTTGCATCCGACAAAGTGGGTATTAGCCCACGAAAGCTTATGCTTCAAAACTTTATAGTTAGTCTTTAAGGTGCCACAGGACTTTGTTACCTCTGCTATTCCAGACTAACACGGCTACCTCTCTGATTCTTAACTGGATGACACTGGGCCAGATCTCCAGCAGGTGTAGATCAGTATAACTGAGATCCCTGTGACGGAATTCTGTAAGGAGGGCTTAAAAACACTATAGCAGAGTTGTCATTTTTCTGTTCTGTATGACCTAGTTCTTCCATAAGGGTTTTGTGTTTGTCCATAAAAGGTGACAGAAGTGGTCATAGTGCAGGGGTGGGCAAACGTTTTGGCCCGAGGGCCATATCGGGGTTGCAAAATTGTATGGAGGGCTGGGTAGGGAACGCTGTGCCTCCCCAAACAGCCTGGCCCCACCCCCATCTGACCCCCACCCATTTCCTGCCCCCCTCAGAATCCCCAACCCATTAACCTCCCTGCTCCTTGTCCCTTGACCACTCCCTCCCGAGAACCCCCACCCAACTCTTCTCCCCGCTCCCTGTCCCTTGACTGCCCTAACCCCTATCTACCCACCCACCCGCCTCCTGTCAGACCCCCAGGACTCCCACGCCCTATCTGACACCCCATTCCCTGTCCCCTGACTTCCGCCCCATCCAACTTCTCTCTGTCCCCTGACTGCCCATGAGACTTCCTGTCCCTTATCGAACCCCCTGGCCACTAGCCCGGCCCCCTTACCATGCTGCTCAGAGCAGCTTGTCTGAAGGCCACATGGTCCGCCGGAGCTAGACACACTGCCCCGTTGGAGCTCTCAGCCACGCCACTGCAACTCTCCCTTCCCCCTCCCCAAGCCTGTGCACATTTCGGGTCTCAGACCTGTCCATTTCCTACCAAATTGCTTTAAATTTGCAGCTGGCGGTGTGGTGCACTGAGGCTCTGGGAGAGGGGGGAAGGCGGGGGAGCCTCCCCAGCTGGGAGCTCAAGGTCACACAGGCCGGATGTTGTCTGCAGGCTGTAGTTTTCCCACCCCTGTCATGGTGTGACTTGATTTTAATCTAGCTAGCACCAGTAACAATAGGCATGGTATAGCACAGACATGGTGCAAATTGGTAACCTGAGAACAAACCAGTCGGTCAGGGACCCTAGGTATACTACTTGGGTAGCTAACCCATGTGGCCTGTTTACGCTGCTATATAAACCTAGCAGAGGTATGCCTACCTGTGCTACAATCACAACTGTTGTCTTTGTAGACCTACCTTGAAACACACACTGATTTGTTTGTGACCAGATCTTGATTTCTGTAAATGCATTTGTTACTAGTCACTAGTTTAGGCAACTTCCACCCTATGTGGTGTTTAATTATTGTTAACCACTACAATTGGTGTTTGGCTACTGAGGTCACATGATACTGCTTCCAATTAATGAATGAAGCTTTTAAAAGCTAGAAGTGATGAATAATGTGCTTCTAGTTGAGATGTCTGGATGAATAATAGTTTGTGCAAAAAACGTGACTTGTAGAAGTTGTGAATGCTTTCACAAATATCTGGCATTTTTCTGAGTACCCATTAACGATCATATGAGACCACATAGAAGTAGAGCTGCCTTGGCACCTTATTGATGTTGACACTATGACTCGTCTCTTAAATGTCCAACCAGCTGACATTAATACACATACTAGTAGTATTAAGCAGAAGCCTTCTTTCTAAATCACCTTTCATTCATTCTGAGTCACATCTTCTACTTTACAGCCTCTTCTACAAGGATACAACAGGAAGCCAACCCTTACAATGCAGTCTTATAATATTTCTTCTTTCAAATAAGTGCCTGGCAGCTCCACAGCAATTCACTTCGGCTCTGGACCTGTGTTGAAATGAGGCTGCATTTGATCCTTTTCCCCTCTACATTCTCCCTCTTCAGATGCTAGCTAAAATACTTATCTTTGTCATCTCTGAATCTGCCTGGTGTCAAAGGAGGCACACAACATATTTTAAAAGCAGATTGTTCATTATAAACCCACTCTCTCTAAATATATTAAGCTGGTGGGCAAATTGACTTCAACAAGATTTTAACCTGGAACCATGCTGGAAATAAGAAGGAAATGATCATTCTTCGTCAGTGACCACCGTGTATACCAGTGTATTTAATTCCTTTCTCTGTTTCCCTTTGCCAAGAGCACATGGCTGCTCACACCCACCACCCCACTCTCCCCAAAGCTTTCCTCTGTTCCCCCTCCCCCATCTTCTTCCTACTAATGATAGAAAAGTCAAGGGGCCCTGCTTGTGACTGTGCTGTTTGCATATGCCCAGGCCCAGTTCTGGCTCTGGGAGTACTGGGACGGTTACTGGGAGGGTGGGTGGAAAGTGAATGTGGTGTATCTGATCAGCATCCTGCTCGCTGCTCAGACTGCTATGTGGATCTTGATCCTCAGGGTCTTGCTTTGCAGAGCGGGGCAAGGAGACAGGAAATCTGTCTGTCTGACTTATTTCCTCTGCAGTTAAACTCTGGGTTTTTTAAAGCAATTTGGTAGGAAATGGACAGGTCTGAGACCCGTAATGTGCACAGGCTTGGGGAGGGGGAAGGGAGAGTGGTTGTTTCTTCTGCGACAGACACACATGGAATTTCCCAGATGGAATCCCCTGGTGCTGTGGAGGTGGCAGGAGGAAAGTTTGTACCTTTCCTCCTTTGTGGTGAAATCCATCTTGGATTTCCTAAAGACACCATGAATTAGGCTTTCCCTAGGGTCACCAGACAGCAAGTGTGAAAAATTGGGACAGGGGTAGGGGTAATAGGTGCCTATATCATACAAAGCCTCAAATGGGACTGTCCCTATAAAATCAGGGCATCTGGTCACCCTATGTATCCCAATGCTGTCATATGGCTAGTGTGTGTCAGTGGGACCAGTGCTGTATAACACTGTGGGGCTATGCTATCAGAGTTAGTTCCTCTGGCAGGGGAATCCTCCCAGCTATGTAAGGCTCAGTGATGTCTGCTAGGCACAGCCCTGAATAGGGGGAGGGGCAGGACAAAGCCCCACCCCCTTCACAGGAGCTCTAGAAAGCATTGTGCCAAGACACCCAGGCATCTGGGGGATGTACGCTCACTGCAGTCCCCCTCTTTAAGGGGCTCCATACGAGCTCGTGCCTACACAGCTGGCCGGCTGTGATGAGGGAGTCAGGCTCCACTGCCTCCCCAGCACTCCCTTTTTGAGGAACGCCAGTGCAGAAGCAGGGAAGCAGTTAGGGTGACTGATTCAGGGCAACAATGGGTTAATGTTGCATTGAGTATTGACCATAACATGTATGGATTCAATATCTTTGGTCTGTTAGCAGGGTCAAAGGGTGGGACCAGATTACCACTATCAATCAGTGTGTGCATTCAAAGCATGCTCATAGAGGCTGAGCTGTGTTGGTCTGTGCATCTCTTACTCACAGCCGACTCAAGAATCCCAAGGCCACACTTCATGGTCAGCTAAATCAAGGCACCCCTTCTCCAGGGGCTGGTGCAAACAATATAAAGACACCCAGACATCAAATTTGAAAGCACATCTGACTGACGCGAGCTCATGAGCAGCAACAGCTCACAACAGAGTAAAGTGGTGGCAGATTTGCCACATTGCCACTAACTGCTTGATCCAAAGCACATGAACATCTTATGAAAAATATGAACAGCGCAAAGCGAGGCTAAAACAGCCTGCAGTGGTCGTAGTCAATGGTGTCTGTCCCACATGTGACTCTGTCTTCAGTTCTCTCATTGGGCTGATCTCACGTAACCGTGTTCATATATAGTGTTTGCTGAATCCTCAGGTCAACATCGACATAAGACTCCATCATCATCATCATCATGGATTTGGTCCTTTATTAACAACCATAGGTATTCAGGTTCATTGCAGCAATGGGTTAAGGTTTCAATGATTATTATTAACCAGAGATTTTATAGATTCAATGCAACAACACCAGATACCATAAGAAGAGTCTTCTGTATTGTGTGGAAAGTTGGTCAGACTCATCAAACATCAGAAAATACCCAGGAGAAGACTTTTGCTTAAGTATTCTTGGTTGCTTGATGAATATTTCCTCTGTGCCATGTGCCCAAGGCAGCGCAACATGGTGTCAGTGCATTAAAAATTAACTGATTCAATCAATTCTCAGCTGCCAGTAAGCCAGCCTGAAGTGACAAAGGCACAGGCGAAGCTCCCACAGGTAAAATCCTGCCTCCGCCATTTTGAGTGAAATGCACTGCAGCTGGCTGGCATTGTTATTCTCTCCACCAGGTATTTGCAGTGACGGGGGAACTGGGCCACACAATTCTGAGCACCCCAAAGTTCAGGAGTGTTCGGAGTTAGAGCTTTGACTTGAGAGAAGAACCCAGGGCAGTGGGGTGGGTAAAGGAAGGAAGAGCAGACCTAAAAACCTCTGTGGTTTACATCGTGGGCCGATATCCTTATTAACTTGCATTACAATTACACGTAGGGACTCTGATGTGTTGGGTGCTGCACAAAGTCCCGGACTGTGAGCACACGGCAATGAGAGGTATGACTACAGCACATGTACACATACTTCAACTCGCTTTGATCTACAGTAGCAGTAAAACCACGATGGCCTGGGCTGCTAGCTGCTCAAGTACATACCCAGTGAACAGGGTTGCACACCTTTGGCTACTCCTGTGGCTTCACTGCTCTTGTTGATCAATGATAAACCTTTGGGGAAGGAAGTGTTTAGCTCTAGGTTTGTACTGCACCTAGCACAATAAGTTCCTGGTCCAGGATTAGAGCTCCCCGGCATTACCACAATACAAACAATAAATAATAGTAATATCAAAATGAAATGACCATTTCTAACCAGTGCAAGTAACCAGTCATCCCTCTTCCTATCCTTGGAGATGATCTGACCTATTTGTCCCTTAAATCCAGTATTGAACTCTTCTTCTTGAAAAAGCCTAAATAATATTTACAAAATTACTTGCTCAAATGTCAAGAATGACATTATGGGGAGAGAGGCTCTTATTTCAATTACATTTCCTTTTTCCCCTTCTCTCATAATTTTTGTAGAGCCAGCTGTGCACAGATTATTTTTTAGAAGCTTTTCTGTGCTTTTATCATTAACGGCTGCAAGAGCAGTTACTGTAGGGTTGGTTTGCCAGCTTAAATGTCACTTTCCTTTTCATAGCTGTTGTGCTGGAGCATGTATAATCATGTCAAACTTTTGGAGATCTCTGATTTTGTTCTTCCAAATGAGGAGGCTTGACAAGTGGTTAGAACAAGGAACTGGAATTCAGGACTTCTGACATAGGATTCAAGCTCTTTGCCCGACTTGCTGAATGAGCTGGCATAGTTCACTTAAGAAATTTTCAAACAGGCGTTTCATAAACAGCTATATTTAGTTCCCTAAAGAGCTGACTTGACTATGCAGAAGAGCTGGACTCATTAATCTCACTGGGAGCTGCCTGTGCTCCACACCCCAAGTCCACTCTCACTTAGGTGCCTAAGGCTCCAATCCACAGAAGTGGGCTTTGCTTGCTTTGTCCAGGCCTTGGTCACCTGGTGGCTAGCACTCTCCATGGGGTTCCATGTTGAGGCTGTTGGGAAATTGACACTTTAGCACAGCACAGGGATGCCAGTTCATGAAGCAGAGCTTCTTGCCATGACGGACACTCAGCACCAGTGCTCTGTCATCTCCATTTGGATGCTGGTTAGTTTCCAGGTGGAGTGCGTGGTACAGGTGTTAAGAGTTTCAAAGCACTCCATGTTGGCCTAAATCTGCTCCCATTAAAGTCAATGGGAGCTACTCAGGCATTATTAACCAATTCCATTCTCCATTTTCTTGAGTTTAAAGGTGCAAAGTTCCACACGTAGAACAGTGTTTGCAGATCAAAGCCTTACCTGCATACAAGAGGATGCAGACTGGTTGTGTGGCCTACTGAATAGAGAGACCTAGATTCTACTCCCAGCTTGGCTGCTGGATGACCTTGAGCAAGTTACTTTTCCTATATGTGCCTCAGTTTCCCCACCTGTATAACAGGCATAATGATACTCACCTCCTTTGAGATCTGCTACTGAAAAGTGCAACCTAAAAATAAGATCTTGTTTGTTCATTATCTGTCTGCAAAGCTTTTCACACTGAGATCACTGACCGGCATGTACCCATTACACCAACCTTCACCTCGCCTCTGAAATTTGGCCTGTGAAGTGCATGATACAGTTTATGCTTTCTTGTCTGCTGGGAAGCAGACCTGAAGATTGTTTTCGGGGTTACAAGTGATTTCTTCTCTGCTGTTTTGGGGGGAAAGCAACTTTGCCCAGTTGGTTTCACATGCTTGCAGACACACACATACATTTCTTTTTGGGTTGGTTGTTCGTTTGCTCAGTCTGAGCCTTCAAAGCAACACATGAAAAACATTGGCTGCTGGTGGTTATAGGACCACATTGTATCGTCGTGCAGTGGATCAAGGTGATGGTACAATTCCAGGGTGGCAGATTTAGAGTAGTGACTGTTCTTTCAAGTCAGTAAAAAGTCTAAGTTAGGAGTGTAAAGCTAGATGACCCCATCTACTGCACTGATATTTGAAGACCTGGAGATACGCTTCATTCCCATCAACCACCTTACCTTATTTATTATTAATAAGTACAGGACCTCTGACTACCTAACAGGCACTTCCCAAACACACCATTTTAGATTTTGGTAGGGGAAGCAACTTTAACTTGATTTGAGCGGCTACTTATGTACTCTAATTCCTATATAAAAGAAAGGAAATTAAATAAATATTAGACCCACTCAGCTCTAATACTGATATCTTGTGGCAAGTCACTTAAGGGCCACAAGTTAGATTTACAAAAGTGACAGTCCTGTGGCACCTTATAGACTAACAGATGTATTGGAGCATAAGCTTTTGTGGGTGGATACCCACTTCATCAGATGCATGCAGTGGAAATTTCCAGAGGCAGGTATAAATATGCAGGCAAGAATCAGGCTACAGATAATGAGGTTAGTTCAATCAGGGAGGATGGGGCCCTCTTCTAGCAGTTGATCCACAGGTGTGAACACCAAGCGAGGAGAAACTGCTTTTGAGGTTAGATGTAAAATTTTAATGTATATTCCTACTTTACTAACTCTGTGTAGAGAGTGACCCCATCAGGACCCCTGGGCTCTATCTCTGGAGTGGGGTCTAATGGGTTACAGCAGTGGGCAGCTACACCTGGGTTCTAGATAGGAATATCAGAACAGCCATATTGGGTCAGACCAAGTCCATCCAGCCCAGTATCCTGTCTTCTGACAGTGGCCAATGCCAGGTGCCCCAGAGGGAGTGAATAGAACAGGCAATCAACAAGTGCTTCATTCCCTGTCACCCACTGCCACCTTCTACCACACAGAGGCTAGGGATACACAAAGCACGGTGTTGCGTCCCTCATACTTTCTGTCTTGCTATCTATCCTTTTCTTAATGATTCCCAATATTGTTAACTTTTTTTTTTATTGCCACTGCGTATTGAGCAGATGTTTTCAGAGAACTATCCACAATGACTCCATATCTTTCTTGAGTGGAAACAGATAATTTAGACCCCATCATCTTGTATTTATAATTGGAATTGTATTAAGTGCAGTTAACAAAATTGGGTATTGCTTTCCATTTATCAACATTGAATTTCATCTGCCATTGTGTTGCCCAGTCACCCAGTTTTGTGAGATCCCTTTGTAACTCTTTAAAGTCAGCTTTGGACTTACCTATCTTGAGTAGTTTAGTATCCTCTGCAAATTTTCCCACCTCACTGTTTACCTCCATTTCTAGATCATTTATTAATATGTTGAACAGCTCTGGTCCCAGTACATTTATTCCTACCCTTTGTTTCCTATCCTTTAACTGGAGTGTTTGGCATTGCTTTCAGGATCATGGAACGATCCTTAATTTAATGACTAGTCTTTTGTTATCTTAATCACCCTTCCTCTGTTTATAAACAAACTCCCTGCCCCAAGAGCAGAAGCTGGGAGAAGCACAGAACTCTTCACATATCACACTCAAGCTGTGCTGCAGGTAGGCGCTCCATCTGGGGCTAGGGCATGGGCTGTCAGAAGACCCCATGCTCTCCACCTCCAACCCCCAATGGCATCCGGGTCAGTAACACTGGGAACTGAAGCTCACTGAGAACTGGCGAGGCAGGATTTCCCCCCTGCATTATACTTGTTACCAGTGACCCTCCCAGACCTTGGGCTCTAAGGAACAAAACTCTTCAAACCCATTATCTAGTAGTGGACCAGGAAGGCAATGTTCAGAGCATCTTACAAACCAGCACTCTCCTACCAAAATGGTGTTTGATGCTGAAGGCTGAGTCTGTCCTATAATTATACTCCAGTCTCTTGACTAGCTGCTGTAATCTCTCAGGGGGTGGGGTGGGGTGGGGAGAGGTTTAAGGCACTGGCCTGAAGTTTAGGGAGCCTGGTTCCATTTCTTTTGCCACAGACTTCCTGCCTGACTCTGGGCAAGTCATTTAATGGGCTCTGGATCCGCTGCTCTGTGACACACTTCCCCCACCTGTAAAAAAGAGGTTTTCCTTCTCCCACTCCATCCCTCTTGTCTATTCAGAATGTGAGCTCTTTTAGGCACCAGCTGTGTGTTATGTCCGTATACTATTCAATACCAGGAGGTCCCAATCTCTGTTGAGGCTTTTGAGAGCTACTTAACACAGATAATAAATAATACTTGGAACTGTCTTTTGCTCTGAGATTCTCCAAGCACCTTACAGAGGACATCACAGCAGGCTTGAGATATAGGCAATTGTTAGCCCCATTTTACAGAAGGGTGAAGCACAGAGAGGTTGATGTCACCCAATATAGCTGACCTCCTGAGTTCCCTTCCAACCCTGATATTCTATGAGTCTATGGTTTTGTAAATATCATCCCCCAAGGGGTCATTAAGCAGGACAGTAGAAACAGAACCCAAGAGTCCTGGCTCCCTGCCTTGTAGCAGTGTTCAAGCACACAAACACTGTTACAATCTACCTTATTTTGTATTCATTAGTTCTGTGTTTAATATGACTGATTTCTATCTACCAATGTGGAGAAGCATGCAGAAGAAGGGGGGATGTGTATCCGTACACAGATGTAGGCTCAAGTTAAGGCAAAAAATCTGGGAAAGGCTTTGAGCTTTTTGGAGACATGAAACATTAAGACCTCTTTCTCCAGAGAGCTGCAATGTAACTGTGCTTCCTGCAGACACTGATTTATCTCTTGAGTCTTAAATTCAGGCTGTGAGTAAGACTGTGACAGTACAAATGTGAGCAATTCAATGTTCAGGGAGAGGAAATTCCAGCATGTCAGCCATGGGTTAGAGATACTATACAGCACAGACTTCATTTAACCAGACACACTCTCACCTCTATGCTTTGCCCAGTCAAAATCACCGCTGACCCCTTCTGAAGGCACAAAAGGTGATGCACCCCAGAGGCTTGTTCGAGAGTCGCTGAGCAGTCGCAATTCCCACTGATTACCCCTCTTAGACTGAAGAGAGGTAAATGGCACTGTGGATAATTGACTGGCCCTTCACCTCTGGAGAGTGAGAGTTCAAATTCTGCCTCCGCTCCCACGGGAATATCAACTGGCTGGGTCTCATCCTAGCCCTTGTTTGTTCCCATTGTTTAAAAAAAAAAAGTTACTCTGCAGTTCAGTATGACTGGCAAGCTCTGCTTTATAACAAGTAAATAAAGACATGGGATTGCCAGTGCCATATGGGATGTGCCCTTTCAGAGTGGAGTAGTCAGCATGGAGGTTATACCACTGAGTAGTATAGGAGGGCAGCTGGCGAGGGTTACAGGTCACTGGCAGAGCTACATGAGGGCCTGGGACTAGAATTGCATATGGTGTTGCGGGACATTGTTTAAGCTATTTGGGAGGAGCTTGCACAGTGCTGGAGATTTTAGTCCCACGTTTCAATGACCACTGAACTAATTCTTGTGGACTTATAATAATAATAATAATGGAGATGCATGTGTGTGGCATAATGGTGTAGCTGGGAGATAAGTAGGCGATCATTGTGTTTCTTCTGACGGGTTCAGATGTTCTGCAATCAAATGCCAAACGCTGCTTCTTCCACACTATTACTCCCTTCCCTTGGCATGCCTCCAGAGTCCCCCTGCCCTGCCTCCGGGTGCTTGGCATCTTTCCCTTCTGTCCCCCTTGATCATCAATGTGTGGGGTGGGGCGGATAGAGGGAGTTGGGAGTTGCTTTATTGCTCTGACCTGCAAGCTAACTGTGCAATTCAGCTACTCTGTAAGAAAATCCCCTGGGGTAGGGAAAAGTACTTGGCAGGCTCTCTCCCTTTCCTTTGGGCAGGTGGAGTCTCACCTGGGAGTGTGCCAAGATGTGTAGCCTAAGCATGATCAGTCTGCCTATGCCTTAATCTGACCCTGTAGTTTCCCTCCCTTTCTCCTTCTCCCAGCTCTCCTTGTTTCCCAGGTGGCTGCTCTCCTGTCCCTAACCTATTTCTGTGTCCTCCTCACTCCCATTGCACCTTTCCTCCCTTCTGTGGTGTATCCCTGCCATCCCCAAAGAGTCTCCACCTTCTCCCTGCTTCAGCTGCAATGTCTCACTTTATCCTAATGGTGTCTTTCCTGTTCCTCATGGCGCTCCCATCGCTCTCCCAACATGTTCTGGTGCCATCTCTCTTCCTTATCCCACTGGTAAAGGCTGTGTTGTGTTGTCCTCCTCAAGTGGCTGGCTCACTAGAGGAGAACCACCTACTACTGCTACCAGCTAACAGTCAGTTTTTTAACTCAAGTGGTAGAGGCCAGTGATGTAGGTCCTGAGTTCATACTTGCTGAAAATGTAGGGACAGGATAATTATATGGGTGTTTTTATGCATTCCCAGAGATGTTCCCCTGAGGAAAATGCTTCTAAAGTCACCAGTCTTCACCCTTTCCTGAGTAGTTTTTACCCCTACTGATCCTGCAGGTGTGCAGTTCTCTGGCCAGCGTGTGCTGTGAATCCTCCTCTGTGCCCTGTTCATAGAGGATATGATTCTGAGTCAGCCCAGCTACAGATCCTGACTCTTCAGGTCCAGCTGTAGCAACTCCTCTGTTTGGCGATAGGTGACTGATTCAGTCCCCAGGGTTAGCCAAGATGGGTGGCCACACTATACAGGCACCATGACAAGAAAAAAAAGCACATTGGAGGGAGGAGGGCAAAATGAGCAAAGAGCCTGAAGAGTCAGGGAAGGGTGAGAAAGGGGCCAGAAAAAGACAACACAGAAAGCGGAGAAAGAACTTAGAGCATGAACGATAGAGGGCCAGAGATTTAACTGAGAAACAGGTGCCCCTAAATATTTTTGCCCGGATGCGAGGGCATCCCTATAGACTGGTTGGAAAATTTCATCAAAATACATTTCCATTGGAAAAATGATATTTTTATTAAACTAAATTTTTTGTGTGAATTTGTATGTTTCAGCAATTTTATTTGGGGGGGGAGGTGGAGGAATTTTTTTTTAAAAAAAAAAAAGTCAGTGTCCCATTTTGATATTCTTGGAATAATTTGACTACTTTAATTTATATTTGTAACTCTTTATTTTTAAATGTTTTAAGCTAAATGAAATACTTTGACTGGAAACAAAAAAATTTAAATCACAATTTTTTTGAAACTTTATTCCACATTGGGATAAAAAGCCAATTTCAAATCCTGAAATTTTTCTCAGGACAGAAAATCCATATTCCAGCCAGCTCCAATGGCCCCCACAAAGGGTTTGGAGACCATTTTGAAGAAGCTGGCTGTGGGGAAAAATCAAATTCCTTCTTTGCCTAAAATACTAATCTAGACCTAGAGCCTAGTTGAAAAAGGTGGGGTTGACTCAAATTCATACTGCATCATATCAGCTCATGCCCTTGAGTCTTCAGGAAAATAGTTGGTTAGTGATTGATCCAAAATGCACTTCAGGATCCTTTGTACTGGATAATGAGACAAATGTATTATTGTAATAATGCTTAGAAACCCACTCAGGTAGGAATGCCCCAGTGTGTTGGGTTCTGTACTATGGTATTGTTTTTTCTGTCTTTCTAGACAGGATGGCCATGAAAAATACAGATGTTGACATGCACAAAGAGCTGCAGATGATTCCCTGTTTTGGAATCCTTCTAACTGACAACTGGCTGGGTTGGGAAACATTTTGTATCTTTAAAATTACAGCTGTGCTGAACTCAACCCTCCATTTCATGGGAATGTCATATTGATCTTTCATGGTCAGGTGTGATTAAGCTCTGCAAGTTTTAAGGGCATTTGCAAAACTGTTTGGCATTAACCCCTAGGTTCACCCTGCCTGAGGCATTGTACATATGTGCATTTCAGGTGGAACAGTAAAACTCAGAAGGTGGCTTTCTCTTTTAACATGCATTTTCTCATTTCTCACAAACAAAGGTCCTGAACCAGTCCCCTTTCAAGTCAATGGAAAGCCTCCCATCAGCTTTCGTTCAAGCCCCAGGTGGGGGTGGCTTGGTAAGGTTTGTGCTCAGACACCCACTGTGGTGGACAACCTTATAAAAATCTAGACAGACAGCTTGCATAGGCCTTGGATGGGAGTCCTTCCAGGAAACCCAAGGTGCTATAGGATGAGATATTGGTAATTGATTAGGTGTTTGAACCAGTACTGGTCCAATGCTCCAGCATGGCATTCTGTTACTGGAGATAAAACCATCCTTCCAGTTGCCAGATGGATGACAGGAGAGAGATCACTTGATCATTACCTGTTAAATTAATTCACTCCAGGGCACCTGCCATTGGCCACTGTCAGTAGACAGGATACTGGGCTGGATGGACCTTTGGTCTGACCCAGTATGGCCATTCTTATGTTCTTGTAAAGGTTCATATAGCATTATTCACAAGGGTATGGGTATTAACCATATTCTAGTTTGACTAAGTACATTGATCCTTCCTGTATCCAGCCAAAAATACAAGATATTTTGTCACTTCCTGTACCAAAGTGTTTTGTGATGTAACTGTGAAACAGCTGCCAAGCTCCACCCCAAAGTGATTAGGAATGCAGGAATTACTTTATTGCATTAGACCAAAGGGCCATCTAATCCTTGACAGTGGACTGGCCTAGATACTTGGGAAGAAGCTGTGAAACCTCCATATTACCCAAATATGCAATACCATAACCATGCGTTGATGCTTCTTCCTAATCCCAAATAGGTAGTGGTTATCTTTTGCCTCATGAAGGTTGGTATCTCTTATTTGTATTGTAACTACAGATATTCATGCAAAGAAACAGATCATCAGTTGATGTAAGTTGTCCCTATCTTCATTGAAGCCAACTGATTTACACTGAAGATCTGGTCCAAAATGCAGAGTAATTTTGTGAGAGCCATCTTCTAGCAATGAGTTTTACAGGTTCATAATGTGTTGTGTGAACAGATATTCCTTTTTTTTAAAGTTTTGCATTGTTGCTTTTTTATTGCATTCGGTGCTGTCCCCAATTAACTTCCTTTGCAAGCTGATTATTTTATGTACATCTATCTTGTCTTGTTAGTGCCTGTGGTGGAGTGTTCACCCCACACAAGCAGAGCAGGTTTAAATTGGGTTAATTATCCTGATAGGCTGCACCTGAGGAAGAGCCGGGGACTGAAAATGGTGTCCAGATGAGAGAGAATGGGTGGAACTGGTGTACAGTCAGGATGTTGGGAATGGAAAGGAGCTGTGTGGGAAGTAGTCTGCAGTCGCTCCCTGGAGAAGGAGTAAGGGTGGAACCAAAATATGTAGGAAGGAGTCCATCGAAATAGCAACATGGCCTGGGAGATGCCTAAGGAGATCAGTTGCTGGATATAGGGTCCCTGGATTGGAGCCTGCAGTAGATGGTAGACCTGTGTTCCCCTACCAGCTACTGGGGAAGTGGCACAGACTGGGCAGTGGAGCAGAAGACTGCCTTGGGCAGTAGTCGGATAGGACTTTGATACCCTGGAAGAGGAGGACAATAGTGACCTGCTCAGAGAGCCAAGCCATGAAGAGAGCACACCCAGAACTCAGAGAGAGTGATGCAGCAGTGTGTGTAAACATGGGACGAAAGGGCATTGGACTTGGAAGGAGATAATCCCTGGAGCAGCCAGGGAGGAGATGCCCTAGCAGTGAGTGTAGCCTGTCAGAGTACCCTAAACGGTCTTACATTTATAGTGGTGGGAAAAATGAGCCCTGTTTTTTTGTAAGTGTGGAAAGCACTTTGGTGTACTTCAGGATGAAAGATGCCATATAAATATAAGAGATTACCTCGCCATCTGGTCTCTAGTATTCTGGGACCGACACGGCTACAGTAACACTGCAAAACATAAATATTCGGTCATTACTTGTTGTTTCTAACTGGCTGTGCCCCTGGTTATTGAGAGAGGACTGTGTTTTGCACTCCCATGTTCTCCTTAGGTAAACTTGCCCACCGATTGACTACACACATCTGAAGGCCAAACCCCTGGCCCTGCTTTAGTTTAGCCAATGGAGGCAAACACTTCTCACATCCTAGGGCTTACCTCAGGGGTTCTCAGACTTCATTGCACCATGACCCCCTTCTGATAACAAAAATTACTACATGCCCCAGCCCACCCAAGCCCCGCTCCTCTCCCCCCAGGAGGAGCAGGGGGTCCAAAGCCCAAGGGATTCAGCCCCAGGGGGGAGGCCTGCCACCCAGGACTGAAGACCTTCAGCTCCAGACAGTGGGGCTCGGGCTTCGGCCCTGGGCCCCAGCAAGTATAAACCAGCTCTGGTGACTCTATTCACAGTCTGAGAACTGCTGGCTTAGTTTTCTATTAACTAAAGCCTCACGCTGATGCTCTATCCTCTGTTCTTATTAATTCTCATGGGCTCTGTCACTGAGCCTCCAGTGGGTCACAGCCGAGAATACCAGCTTCAGGATAAATTGCTCATAGATGGGACAGACCCACCTCCAACTGGTGGTTATTCTTCCATAAGATATACCAAGCCAGTAACAAAAGTAAACTTCTGTCTCACCACACTGGTTAGCAGAAGTACAAAAGGCAGTCTCCTTAGGCATCCTATCCCTTGCTTCCCTACCCAGCCATTTGATTTTATGAGTGGTTATTTAAAACCAATTTCATCAAACCAGTTATAGCAACTTGATTCTCAAGCGGCCCTGGACCAGTACCAGCAGAAGTTAGAGCAGCCTAGGAGTTGGGTATTGGTCTCCATATGCCAGCTGAAAATGGGCAGGGAGTAAAGGCATTTTGCCCCATGCTCGTTCCTACACTCCATGCAAGGGTGGTGATGAAAGTTGACATAGGAAGTAGTCCTACTGCTTTACAGAAGCTGACTGCTCCACTACATTCTCAATTGGCCAGTTAGGGTGAGATTCTTCCTTTGCACCTCTTCAGCAACATAGTAGCCAGAGCAGGGGAAGATAATCTGGCCCCTTTTTGCTTCACAATTCTTATGCACTCTGCGCCATTTGCTGTGGTGTCATATCTCGGTCACGTTCTGCATTTGAAGGAAAAGGGATTCTTCTCTCATGGATGGAAGGGGGTCACGTAGCACTAACTCACTGAATATACTGGGTGGTCACCAGTTCTCCAGGGGCCTGTCTTACTGCCAGGTATGCAGAACCAGTTACCAAAATCTATTCTGAGCCAATCCATTATCACTGCATGATGTCACCACTCCATGGCAGAAACGTGCTGGTGATTCTTTGGCTTTTTTTTCTTTTTTTTTTTTTTTTTTTGCTGTTCTCTTGATAAAACCCTAGTGGAGAAAAGGCGCAGGTAATTTTTTACCTCAATGTAGCTAGTCAAGATCAACCCGACATCTCCCACCTGGCACTGACCTTGACTAGCTACATCAAGGTAAAGAGAACCACCTGTGTGATCTCCACTACGGGTTTCACATTTTTCTCTCAAATTAGTGATCACAATCCCTATGGAGAAGAGCACTGAATTTTTTTTTAATTGTTCTGTGAAGAGACAGCCTGTGGGCCAGCCATGACACTGGGCTGGGGGGTGATAAAGCGATCACCTTGGTGTCAAAGAGCATTGCATTCATCTTGCAAAAGAAACAACTAAAAGAGCTAATCTTAAACACAGGCAAGTAGTTTGGCACATCAGGATTTAAGTAGCTGTTTAGACAGATGGACTAAATTGGGTGAACAAAACTATTGCAATTAGTTTGTTGTTTGGTGTGAATTAGTTAATTCAGGCTTTGATTCCATCCTTTGAGAAGACTGCAAATAGGGAAGTAAAGAAGATGGGATTATTTCAATCACTGGGTTATGATTCTGGTTCTTTATATTGGGATTCCTTTATCACACAGGTTTTAGAGCTACTGAGAGGTACCAAATGGCTAGTCCTAGAGAATAAAGGCATCTTAGGTTTGTCTACTTGGAGAAATTTACCAGCAGAGTTATACTGGTATAACTACAGTGTTGTTATAATTATAACGAGTCCTTATGCATGCTTTAGAAACCTACATGGAAATAGCATTAGCTGCAGATAAGGTATATGTGAGCAGCAGCTATGCAACCTTCTACACACCACCACCACGCCAGTGCATCTCAAACTTACTTTGAAAAGTTCATCCCTTGGGATGAAAGAGCTGTACAGTGTCCTTGTCACGTTACTGGAATGATTTGGTACCATATAGATCATTGGGGTACCAAATATTATATGAAGGGAGTCATAGCAGGTGTCTATGACCATATGTGTGTGTCTATTTTGGAACTAAAGTTATGGATACTGGACTAAGGTGCTGACCCATCCCTAAATGGGATGCTTTCTAAAGACTTTGATTTAAACCTGCAGTTATTCTACCTTTGCTGTAAGCCGAAGCCAAGAGATGTGCCATTACTGCATGTAATTGATTTCTTTTAACCATTCCTAACCCTCACCTATACCTTTTTCCTTGTATAATAAACCTTTAGATTTTAGATTCTAAAGGACTGGCAACAGCATGATTTGTGGGAAGATCCGATTGGTATATTGACCTAGGTCTGGGGCCTGATTCTTTGGAATTGGGGAGAACCGTTTTCTTAGTTTGGGGTATTGGTTTTCATAACCATTGGTCCCCAGGACAGGTGGCTGCTGGTGGTGATACTGTGAACCTGGAGTGTCTAAGGGAATTGCTTGTGTGACTTGTGGTTAGCCAGTGGGGCGAAACAAAGTCTTTTCTGTTTGGCTGGTTTGGTTCGCCTTAGAGTGGAAAAACCCCAGCTTTGGGCTGTAGTTGCCCCTTTGGAAGCAATCTGTCCTGATCTGACACTCACAGTTGGATCCCACCAGGAACAGCTCCGTCACAGTCCTTATCAATTCAGTGATCAGTGACATCCATATTGGTGACCTAGGTTGTTTCCCATGGGGTTCTTCAGTTCTGCGATCAGCACAGTTGTTAATATGTGGTGGCGCTCTCTTCTTATTCAAATCGAGGCATAAATCCAGCAGTCATTACTTTGGCAAATATGTCCCATTGCTTTCAGTGGGAATTTTATCTGAGTTCTGATGGGAGTGTGGCCTGAGATCAGAATGGGCGGTCATGTTACTGTCCTCCGCGCTCCTAGTATAGGTAATGTCCAGATGGAATAGGTGCCAAGGCTTAAGATCACTCCCTTTGTAATTAACTCTGACCGTGGACAACAGCATGAGAATTTTCTTGATTTCCCCTCCATATGTTCCAGGATGCCGGCTCCCAAGATGTGGATGGAATCTCATTCCCATTTTTAATATGAAATGCAGTAGTTGGAGTGGCATGGAAAGGTGTGAGAGGCAATTATAAAAACCTAAGATTGAAGACCATGTCATGGTTTTTATGAGCTAATTTCCTCATCTTTATACAGATGTTTGGCCAAAACCCAGTCCCTGCAAACGAGCTTTGTTCACCACTGTTTTAAATTAATATGAACAGTCCTGAGCAATTCGCCCAGTAAATTAATGACAAAATATCAGTCTTGGTCTTTGGCAGACTTCTCATCTTTATCCCGCCACACGGTCTTTTTCTGAGCCTCAAACCAGCCTGTTGATCTCAGCTTCCAGGAAAGCTTTATAAAATTCAGACCAGATTCTTGAGTGAGAACCAAATGTTTTAGCTAATAGTGCGGTGGTTTTTTTTCCATTTTATTTTTGGAAAGGGTGAGGGGAAGAGAATTAAATCTGAACAGATGATAGTTTCAACTGCACATTTAATATTTATCTGACAAGGCTCCTATCGGCACATCGTTGCTGTTGTTTTCTTAAATAGATTAATTAGGCCAATATGTTTAAATGTGTTATCTTTTTACTCATGTTTCACAAGTACAACCAATGCGTAACGTGTGACTTATTTATTTCTATTGAAGCGGTGCCAGTCATTGTTGGAGCCCCATGATATGAGGCACTGTGCGCGCACACACACTACTGATATGTCTACGTTAGACCTGGCGGTGTAATTTCCAGCTCAGGCAGACATAACCCTGCTAGCTCTGTTCGAGGTAACACATCAGATATCAACAGTGTAGTTGCCACAGTGTGAGCGATAGGAAGGGATAGCCACCCTAAGTATGATTCCATGAGACACCTTAGGTGTGTACTTGGGTAGTTGCCCTGTCCTACTGTCTAAACTAATATTTTTAGTGCTCTAGCTTGATCAGATCTAGCATGGGTATGTCTACCCACACTGGAAATTATATCCCCAGTTCCAGTGTAGACATACCCTAAGGCTGGGAGGTGTAAATCCCATCACTGGTAGACATACCTGCTTTAGCTGTGCTTGAGCTAGTTGCCTACACCCAGCAGCATGGGTAATGGCTCAGGCTAGCCACCAAAGTACAGTCCCCAGCAAGCCCATGGCTATGTATTTAGCCTTAGGTGCAGCATGTGCTGCCCCAGCAACAGTGCTGCTCATAGACTTTAAGGTCAGAAGGGACCATTATGATCATCTACTCTGACCTCCTGCACAACACGAGCCACAGAATCTCTCCCACCCACTCTTGCAACAAACCTCTCACCTGTGTCTGAGCTGTTGAAGTCCTCAAATCATGGTTTAAAGACTTCAAGGTGCAGAGAATCCTCCAGAAAGTGACCCATGCCCCACACTGCAGAGGAAGGTGAAAAACCTCCAGAGCCTCTGCCAATCTGCCCTGGAAGAAAATTCCTTCCGACCCCAAATATGGCAATCAGCTGAACCCTGAGCATGTGCGCAAGACTCACCAGCCAGACACCCAGGAAAGAATTCTCTGTAGTAACTCAGATCCCATCTCATCACAGGCCACCGCTCCTTTCCTTCCATGTGGTAGGCATGGGACGTTGAAGGCAGCCCCAGGTGTCCATGGTCCTCCAAACTTAATGAGCTATTGAAAAATCCCTTAGTGCCAAGTGCTGGAGTGTGACACTTAACTTCCACTGTGTGTTGATCACTCTTTTTAACATGGTGGTGTTTGTTGAGAGCTGCGTGCACCCTAGGTGGTGAATAAAAAAAAAACCTCCCTAGCGCAGAGAAGCTGCCACTGAATTGCCGGCAGTGAAATCAGCGAGTAGCAGTTGCCGCCAAAATGCTGCCGATGGCAGAAGAGGCGTTGAGCTGCCACGAAATTGCTGCTGAGCCTACCAATATGCCACCCTCCCCCCTCCCCAATTCCTGCCACCTCAAGTGACCACCTACGTCACGTAATGGGTAGCACTGGCCCTGGCTGCGTGTGTCCTTGTGACCTGCATGTGTGCCCAAAGATAGAAGCTTTTCTTCACTATAGCAGGGCTCTCTCCATGTTTTAGCATCTTTTATCAATTAAACCCACTTTAATGCGGGGGGGGGGGGGGGGGAAGTAGGAGGTTCTGCATAGATTAAAATTGGCAGGGCTCTCTCAATAATATCCTATGGGGGAGAACTCCGGCTGTGGCCGAAAGTGATCATGGATGCTCAGATGGCCTTTCAACCTTACAGCGATTCCCAGTTGTAACATTTTAATGAACTCAAATTGTTCGTCACTATAAACCAGGGTGGGTTACTGGATATCAGGGACTGATGCTTTTAATATTTAGGGATAAAATGGGGCTGGAGCTGTGACTGTCTCCTGTGGGTAACCAAAAGATTACCTACTCGTTCCTAAGATCGGCCACATTGTAAACCCCACCAGGAGCTTTCATTTGACACCCGCTCTGCTCTCCCTGAGGTCCAGGTACTCTGAGTGCTACTCCTTCATTGTCAGTGGGAGGCATTCTCCTTGTGCTCTTGGCCTGCTCTAATCACTGGCTTTCTGCCATCCAGAGTTGCACATGGAAAAGCAGTGCTGAAGGTCACAGAGGTCACCTAACTCTGGAACTTGAGCTGTACTCCAAATTTGGTCATTTTGCCTGACATTTAAAGCTTTCCTCCAAGCTCTGGCCTTTAATGCATGACAGTCACAGGAATGAATAATGAAAACATGGCCATAGTTCTCTGCAATTTCTTTGTTTCTTCCATCTGCAGTTCTCAAAGCTCTTCCGTAAACCTGAAATCATTCAGCCCCACCACACTCTTGTGAGGCATCTTAGCCCCATTTTAGAGCTGGGGAAACCAAAAGGATGAGATCACATGACAAACTGGTAGCTAGGTGCCCCGACTCTTAGTTTCTCTACACAGTCCTATGGTGTGGACGATCAGTGTGTGAGTTGCAGTATGCACTTTTGTCGCTTGTTAACTGCTAGTGCAGTGCAGTACATCTGCTAGTGCAGATGAAAAGGTACCTACTTTGTGGTGAGGTGGTCCCACTTCAACGTGAACCAGGTACCTTTTAGTTCATACTTCAGGATCCATGTGAGGCAGTTACGGGGCAACGCTCAACCCTATAGTCCACACTGAAAGGTCGGGTGGGCAACCGTTTAGTTCAGTGACTTCTCCTGTTCCCAAGTCATCAGTGTAATAAACCAACCCACAGTGCGCAGGGCATCACTGGAGTCCAGGCTTAGCTTGAATTTCGACTGTTTCCGTACATTGAAAGAGACAGCTCGCAAGCTTTGGCATAAATAACAGAGAACAGCACTACTGCATCATCCCTCCTAGTACACCCGGATAGTTCTTCAGCTGTCCATTTTCTAAAGAGGGCAAGAGACTGTTGTCATAAGGAGAGTATTTGTTTGATATCAGTGTGATAGTGGTTTTCTGTCATTCCAATAACTTTTCCCCTTCTGCCAGAATTTTCTCTTTAAGATTTTCTGGGCTTAGGCATGGATTTGTTGTTCGGGTTTTCAGGTTGGCTTGTTTTCACAACGCCTTGGCAGCCTTCATTAAGGAATGCATTAACGCTGCTCTCAATTAGTCTCACTGATGGGCACGTCTGCCGGGGTTCTGCTGTGAGGGTGGGCGTGCCCCAGCTGAGCTATACAAAGGCCTGCCCCCATCTTTCCTAAAGGCTTTGAAGCTACCGTATTTTTCGTCCTATAGGACGCTCCGGCCTATAAGACGCCCCCCTCGTTTTTCGATAAAAAAGCCGGACCAAAAAAAAAAAGCGCCTCGCTCTCCCATCCCCGCCGCGCGGGCGGGCTGCCGGGAGCATCCCAGTTCCCCCCTCCCCGCCGCGGGCGGGCTGCCGGGAGCGCTCCCGGCAGCCCGCCCGCGGCGGGGAGGGGGGAACCAGGACGCTCCCGGCAGCCCGCCCGCGGCGGGGAGGGGGGAACCTCGGCAGCCCGCCCGCGGCGGGGAGGGGGGAACCGGGGCGCACATTCGCCCTATAAGACGCACCAACTTTTTCCTCCCCGTTTTGGGGAAGAAAAAGTGCGTCTTATAGGGCGAAAAATACGGTACTTGTTTCCTCGTATAAACCCATTTCCTAAGCTATTCCCATGGTTTAGCTGCCCTCGCATTCAGCTCACTTCGAAAAGAGAAGCAAGAGTGTGAACGAGGAAAGCTCTGAGCAAAAAGTGAAAAACACAGATTTATGTGGGGCTTTCAAACCTGCTCAGGGTATTTATTCCTTACCCTCCGCTGAAAACAGCAGCTTTACCGGAATGGAATGAGGCCAGTGTGGTATGGAGGATTCATCAAACACTTGGTTATTGCTCTATGCTAGTAAGAATGGAATGAGGCCAGTGTGAATGAGAATGGAATGAGGCCAGTGTGGTATGGAGGATTCATCAAACACTTGGTTATTGCTCTATGCTAGTAAGAAAACTAAGGATTTAAACACTGCAGGGATTGAGACTTGGGGGGGAGGGTGGTGAATCCTTAGAGCTGGTGGCTCTAGCTGAATCACAGGGATGAATGCCACTCAGGGAACTGTTTTTAGAGCAGACACAAGCAAATCGGCAGAGCCTCAGCCTGACTAGGCAGTGCGCACTTCTCCTAGCATTGCCACAGCTGAGACTAGGACTAAGCATACAGTTTGGAGCAAAACGGGCTTGAACCAAAAACATAGGGCCTTTGGATTCAGAAATCTGGATCTGAATCCTGCAGCTAGAACACACATCTCTGAACATCACCCACTGCAAAAGAGAAACCGACAGCAGGAGGGTAGTTCTGAGCTGAAAACCAGCTGGGGCGGAGGAAGCGTTGAGGCTGGCTGTGGGCGAGGTAAGACAGCACACGAGATCAGACACGTAAGGCTGGCTGATGTGACTTTTTCAGTTCTGGACCAAATTAACAGAGAGGAAAAGAGATGAAGGGATCAAAGTGGAACTTCTAGAATTGTTTAGAGCGACACCTGCACTCTGCTCACCATGGCTTTGATAGCCAGCAAGTGCAAATAGTATAAACTGGCAGTGTGTAGTGAGTGAGGTTTCATGACCATCTCGGCAGGGTCTTAAGAGTTCACTCGCTGAAAATTGAGCTGCTCAGGAATCTCAGGTCAAGGCCAAGAAAGCACCATTTAGAATCCCTCATCTCTTCCTGTTTCCTGCCTGCGCAACTGGGTGTAGGGGAAAATATTTTAAAGCAACGGTACGTGAGAAAACAAGCAGCTGGTGCTTATCCACCGACTTGCCAAAGGGACAGTGCTATAGAACATGAAAAATAGCAGAAACTCTTGTGTTAGTGACTGAGACTATGGAAAAAGAAGCAGGATCGAAGATTATATAATATTGGTGGTGATGGCTAATACTGCATCAGAGGCTGAAGATGTAGCCAGTAGATCTTGATTTTTGGCAAACAGGGATAGAATTCAAAGTGATCTTGATAAATTGGAGAAGCGGCCTGAAGTCTTTACTGAATTTCACCTTATTGACAAGTGAAAAGTACTGCACTTAAGAAGGCAAAATCAAAAGAGCAAGTACAAAAAGGGGAATAGTTGGGTAGGATAATACTTCAGAAAAGGATTTAGAGGTTATGGTGAATCACAAATTGAATATGAGTCTACAAGGTGGTGCTGTTGCTTTTAAAAAAAAGACAAACTCCCAAGGGAAGCAGTAGATTCTCCATTTCTCAATGTCTTCAAATCAAGACTAAATGAAGACTTGTGAAGCATCTTGCCTTGATAGAAATGGCTATAGCATTATTTTTCTGATTGGAATTGGACAAGGAAACTTTCTAAAAGATATGCTTTAGTCCAAACACTCAGGTTATTATGGACCTCGGTACACAGGTAACTGAGTGGGATTTAACGTTCTGCCATATACAGTATTGGACTAGATGATCTAATGGTCCCTTCCTGTATTAAAGTAGAGGGGCTAGCTCAGCATATACCATGTGAGAGAGCAGGAGAACTGCCTTATTTTATTGTGGAAAGACAAGGTTGTCCTTAACAACACAACATCTGTCTACAGCATTTCATGCGAGTTGATGACTTGTTCAGTGCGACACAATAAAGTGAACTAAAAATAGTCAAAATCAGCAGGAAAGCCACTTTCAGCCTGATTTTTCAATCCTGACCCAGTCTGAGTATTTGGAATGGTAACAGGACATCAAATCCCTAATTAAAGGGCATCTCTGCATAAGGTTCAGGCTCCTGCTGCCACCAGATGATGAATCCAGCAAAATTAACCAGTTACTTCCCATCATAGAAATCGGCTAGGGAAGGAGCCTATATAGTCATTTAAGATTAGCAGCCGTGTTAGTCTGTATCCATAAATGAAATGAGGAAGACTTTGTAGCACCTTAGAGACTAACCAGTTTTTCAGCATAAGCTTTCGTGGGCTATAGCTCACTTCATCGGATGCACCTATAGCTATAGCCCATGAAAGCTTATGCTAAAAAAAACTGGTTAGTCTCTAAGCTGCTACAAAGTCTTCCTCTTTTATATAGTCATTTGTTTTCAGAGTACTGTATGCACATTAAATATATCCCATGTGACAAAAGGTCAGCCACTTACAGCCATGAGTGTGAGTGAACTGGAGTGTACAAAGCCATGCATAAATATTTCTCTAGCAAAGGTGTCTCCATGAAAAGCATGTCAGGCATTGCTAGAGGGCAGAGATGTATCTCAAGACTGTGAATGTCACTGCTCATTTCCCCATCTCTCTCCACCCTGCCCCAAACTACCCAACACTTTTTGGTCCAGAGCACTGGTAAGACTTATAGCAATACACATTTTCTGGGAGAACAGAGAATGGATTTTATTTTCCCCTGGTGACTATCATAGAGGCTAATGGCTGAGTTGTTTCTGATTATTGATCCCTATTGGTTTCATCCCTATTACATTCTATAAACTTCTCAGTAAGGGAAAGAATGTGATTTATATCCATAGCATCAGGGTCTCAGTTGTCGATCGCTGACAGCAGTCTGACTGGGACCATCCCAAGTTTTGGATCTCCGTGTAAGCTCGGCCAATTCATAGAGAAGAGAACTATAGCTTTGTGCTGAAACGATAACAATTTATCAGTCATCTGATCAGTAAGCCTGTCCCCTGCTGGCCACCACCTTCAGCCAGCGCTTGCTGGAGCATCTGAGGGTTGGATGCAGAGTCTGGTGATTAGCGTCTCACCCTTGTTAGAAGACAGTTTACCAGCATGCTCATGTTGTATTGTAGATGTACCTGTGATGGTTTCCAGCCAGTGTGCCACCTGGAACTGGGTTGCCACTGAGCCCTCTGACCCACCAGTCTGGGCTTCCTCTCACTGTGTTGTAGTTACAAGTTGCAAAGCCCTCCACGCTTGCACTTTCACCAGCATTCATACAGGTAGGGACACACCCAGCTGCAGTCACATGCAGACTCTCTAATCACCAGCCTCACAGCCTAGGACCCCAGAGCAGTACTGCCCTGCCCTGGTCAAATCTGGCCAGTATATGGGTTTAACACCCAGTCTGCCTCTCCCTCAATGTGAAGAGGACCATGCACACTTGTGGTAACCAAGCTGAGATTTTTCCCCAGACACCTTAATCACATGCACACTGGTTTGGATTAAAACATAAAATAAGTTTATTAGCTACAAAAGGATAGATTTTAAGTGAATATAAGTGATTACCGTATTTTTCGCCCTATAAGACGCACTTTTTCTTCCCCAAAACGGGGGGGGAAAGTTGGTGCGTCTTATAGGGCGAATGTGCGCCCCGGTTCCCCCCTCCCCGCCGCGGGTGGGCTGCCGGGAGCGCTCCCGGCAGCCCGCCCGCGGCGGGGAGGGGGGAACCGGGACACTCCCGGCAGCCCGCCCGCACGGCGGGGACGGGAGAGCGGCGCGTGGCGGGCTGACGGGAGAGCGAGGCGCTTTTTGTGTGTGGTAGTGTTTGGGGAAGAAAAAGTGCGTCTTATAGGGCGAAAAATACGGTACTAAATGACTTCTTCCCTGGAGCCGCCCTGACCTTGTTGTGTGGTCATAGAGTACAACGGCAGCAGGAAGGCGTAAGGTATTGAGCGGGAGATCTCGTATACAGGATATCACCTCTTTGGGTGAAATGTAATTTAGAATTTGTGCTAAATGTACAGGATTGAAATGATAGACTCAGCTTCTCAGGGTGATGTGATGGGGATTGAAAGACTTTTTTGAAAACCGATAAAAGCCAGGGGCCAGTTCCTGAGTTGATTTAAATCAATGAAGCTCCGCTGACACTGATGGAACTACACTGAGTTACACCTGCTGGCCCTTAGGGTTTTGTCATGAATATTTTGTGTGTGACTCAAAATGCCCTACTTTTTTTAAAAAAAAAACAATTTGCAGAGGCCATACGATTCTTGTTTTTTATTTCCCCAGCTCAAATGTAATAAACCTCATTGCATAGCCTAGCACCCAGAGAGCAACCCTGCAATAACAAAACAGCCTGGACTTCACCTAGCACCCAGGAGCATCCTTGCTATAACAAATCAGTTTAGGCTGCACAAGAAAAGGCAGGAGGAAAATTGCGAAACAAATTCAGGGTCAAATGTAGAGTAGCTCAAAATGTTTTGAATGGAAAATGGCTTTGTCAAAAGATGGTCCTTGTCAACACTAGAAATAGTCATAGAATTTTTAAAATGTTCCTTATTTTAATGAAACGAAAACAAAAAATGGCTCATTTTATTTGGGGTATTTTTATTCCTTTCCCCCCTATTCTCCTTGCAGAGGAAAAGATGGGGAAATGGGGTAGGAGCTGGGGATGGGGAGGAGAAAAAAATAGGTTAAACAAATCCAAATCCCCAAATTTTCAAAACCGAACTTTCTATTAAAACAAACTGAAAAAATAAGACTAAAGAAATGATTATTCCTTCTTGAAACCTGCAGACGTGAGAAAAAAATAGAATTTCTTTTCATTTTTTACTTAGTTCTTTCTCTCTCCCCCTCCTGCTCCTCTTCCTTTCAAACAGTGCAATTAACTATTGGAGATGGCATTAGTATGATCTAGCCTTCATTCCCCTTCATTTTTATTTGATCTTCCACTATTTAACATGTAACTAAGACATACAATGAGAATGGAATTGCTGTCTTAGGTTTCCAGGAATTTTGTTTTATTTTTATAAATGTTTTGACTTTTTGTAAAACTTTTCTTGGAGTTAAAATAAATAAATAGGAAAAACAGGCCATGGTCCCTCACCCCCAAGCTATAGATTTAACAAGAAACAAATGGTGACAGAGTGAAGGGAGTAGTTTAAAGGAAAATGCATGGAAAGATTAAAATGTCTTGCCTTAAAGAAATTGATACAACACGGAGAATATAAATGCTTATGCCTAAATACCAGGAGAGTCTGAGGAAGAAAACACATGAATCGGAAACATGTGAGAGTGGGATAAATGAAGCCTTGAAACCTAGTTGGAATTAGAGAAAAGTGGCTCTGTCTCTAAAAGGAAGAATGACAACAGAATAAAATATTAGAGGATATTTTGGAAGATTAGAAAGATGAAGATCTGGAATGTTCTTGTAATGGGAAAACTTATGAGTGATAAGAAGAACATCTGCAATGTGATCTTCCTTTATTAGCAAGGCATAAACTAACAGTGCTGCTACAAAACCTATTAGGTTAGTATCTTTCCTAATTGAGCCAAAGACCATTAAAATTAATAAATTACCATTGTATTCAAGGGCTCTAGATGGTCATGTATTTGCCTTAGTTTTTGTGACTCTCCATTTGACTTTCATACAGTCTACATCAGGGGTGGGCAAACTATGGCCCGGAACCTACATCTGGCCCTTCAGATGTTTTAATCTGATCCTCTAACTCCTGTCAGGGGCTTGTCCCACTCCAGCTGGGGAGCAGGGTCAGGGCTTGCCCTGCTCCACATGGCTCCTGGAAGCAGTGGCATGTCCCCGCTGTGGCTCCTATGTGTAGGGACAGTCAGGGGGCTGCACATGCTGCCCCTACCCTAAGCACTGCCCCTGCAGCTCCCATTGGTCAGGAATCACAGCCAATGGGAGCTGCAGGGGCGGCACCTGCAGATGGAGCAGCACGCAGAGCCTCCTGGCCACGTCTCCGCGTAGAAGCCAGAGGGGGAATATTGTCGCTGCTTCTGGGAGCTGCTTGAGGTAAGCACCACCCAGAGCCTGCACCCCTGACCCCCTTCCATGGCCCAACCCCCTGTCCCAGCACTGATCCCTTTCTGCCCTCTCTTCTGGACCTCCCTTGGTCCCAGCCCGAAGCACCGTCCTGCACCCCCAACTCTCCAGCCCCAACCCAGAGCCCTCTCCCACACCCTGAACTCCTCATTTCTGGCCCCACCCTAGAGCCCACACCCCCAGCCAGATTCCTTACCCCTCCCGCACCCTAACCCCCAATTTTGTGAGTATTCATGGCCCACCGTACAATTTCCATACCCAGATATGGCCCTCCATTCAAAAAGTTTGCCCATCCCTGGTCTACATGCTCATTGTTCCATTTGCGCTGTGTCCTCATTCTTCTGGCTAACCTGTAGAATGAAAAGTGCCAGTTGTCAAACCATTCATTACAAATAACATGAATTCAGCTCCTTTTGATGAGCAAATCTGTGAACCCTTGGTTTGACTGTACTTGTGCACTAGTACCAATATTTAAGTGATAAACATTATGGAAAGTCTCACCAGCTATATAGGCAGGGATCATATGTAGGGTTATATGTGGAACCTCCTCTAACAGTCTCCCCTGCTTCCTCCATCTCTCCTTGAAGTCCTTGATTAGAACTATATAAATAGTAATACTTTT
Source organism: Sternotherus odoratus (assembly GCA_032164245.1). NCBI lineage: Eukaryota > Metazoa > Chordata > Testudines > Kinosternidae > Sternotherus > Sternotherus odoratus. The sequence goes on along the minus strand of JAVMKO010000005.1, from coordinate 38,210,120 downwards.
TATCCTCAGGAAATGCTTATAGGTGCCTTGGGAATTTCTTTTAGATGTACTCAGTATAATTGCACAATACACAGCGGGAGGCTGGTCTTGCTGGGTATTTACCAGTAAACAATCGTAATTTAACCGTGCAGTTAGACAGCAGGGATTTGATGGTGGTGCTGCTTTAATGTAAAATGTTAGCCTTCCTCCATACGCCTTTGAGGTGAGATGGCCTTATGCACCTGCTTGAGGATATCAAGTACTTGCCTACGTCCCTGAATCCACCCTACCATATCTCTGGTAACAGTACAGGCAGGAGAGCAGACTTCATGTGGGTGCTGCTCCCACTCTGGTTCTCATTCCCAGCACAGCTGAGCTAGCACAGAGAGGCAAGCAATCTGCTTCAGGTAGGGCACATGAAGATTACTTGGCCTGTGGAGCAAGGGACCTTCCTCTTCTCACTCACACAGACACACACGGCTCCACCACTCAATACCCAGCTCCTGTGTTTCAGTCTCCAGGGAAACTCCTGGACCCACATGGCCTAGTTTCTGGGCCGACCTGGCATGTGGTCTAGTCTTTGGACAAATACTTCATATTTTAGCTATCACCAAACAAAGAGACATTTAATTGTCCTAGCCTCCCACCCCACCACACATTTAATCTGAATTGAAGGCAGCCAGTACATCCAAAAGCTTCGACGTTTGTGATTGCCCATTGATCATCAAAGACAGTTGCTGGGAGCCACCTAAGCTCCAGCATAACATTATATAAAGGGTCAGTCTGTCCCAACAGGTGTAATAACTCAACAACAGAGGAGAGAAAACAAGTCAAATGAAAAAATGTGGTTAGAAAATCACAAAATATGGCAGGGAAAGTCAGGAGCAGGTGTAGTACCAGGAACTACTTCCCATTCATTTTTGAGCAGACTAGATTTTGCATTGACATTGGTCTCTAGTGAGCACTACTATCACTCCATGGTTTTTGGAGCACCTCCGTAAACTGGCAGAGTGGGCCCTGGGGTTCAGAGAGACACTGGGACTGGGACTAATTCTCCACGGCCCTACACTTTGTGTAGTCATTCATACCAGTGTGAAGTGAGGATAAAACATGACTGAGTCAGAAGCCATAGCACTTATCCCCAGTGGATGCTGATTCTGTGCTGGTGTGAAGGAATTACTTTGGGGTAAGTTTTGTGTGTTACACAGGGGGTCAAACTAGATTATCACAACTTTCCCTTCTGCCTTGGAATCTATGAAATGACTGAAGTTGGCACAGAGAATCAGAACACTTCCTAGCTATGTTTTTCAACAGGCAATGGCAATTGTGAGAGAACCAAACATTTTTGCCCAACCATGAGCGATTTGGTTGCCAAAAAACTGAAGGAAAAAAAATCAGTTTAGAGGGTTTGGGGTTTTTTTGATGAAAAGTCAAAAATTCATAGGAGAATTCTGACAAAAATCAATAATATTGTTTTTGTCAGAAATCTTTACAGGAACACTTCTTTGCCCCCCTTCTGCCCTCCCCGCTAATTTCTTGACCAGCTGCAGTCTTTCCCCTAAGACTTTGAGGTTTATGATGATTAAGTTAGCAGAAATATCAGATTTTTTTTTTTTCAAAAACCCAAAGATCCCTTCTCTAACCACAACCACTACAGCTAGGTATGGAACTCAGCCTGCACAGATGCTCCTCTCTCCAGCCGCAACCAGGCAGCTGCTTTGACAGTGCCATGGCTTTCCTCCAAATGGCTTCAGTCTTTTTTCCCCAGCTCTGATTGGCTACCGTGCTCTGTAAACCTGTGGGCCTTAGGGGCAGGATGGCAATTCTAACCCATTGCCAGGTGGCATCTGTATCCCCCATCACTACCCTTGCGAGAATACCAACTTAAACAGCCCTGCTGTATATGAACCTGTCACTAGAGTCAATGATGTTCTGAAAGAGAATCCATCTAGCGCTGTAGATTACATATTTACTTCACAAAGCATGGTTATGTCAGGTGCAGAAAGTGTTGAGGGCAGGATTATATTCATGACAAGCTAAAACATGTCCCTTAAAGTCTCCAAAGGAGGTTCAGTTCATGGCAGGTCAGAGTGAGATGAAGAGTTCCTTGATGGAACTCTGCTGGATGGGTACTTTGAAGATCTCATTTAATTTCCTGCATAATGAGCACAATTATGCAATAGCTTGTTCCACTTTTCTCATTCTCATTAATGGAGATGATAAAGTCTCACTGACCCATGAAAAATCCTGTAAGCAAAGCCATTCAGGTGAGTACCAGGCGTGAATGAAATCTCCCTGTAAGCAAATGAGTCTGCAGTGAGAAAACCTTGCAATTATACAATGCAAATATGTAGCCCAATGACATAAGCAACTTCTGAGGATGTCCACCGCCCACCATTGAGTAACAGCCATCATCTGTCACCAAGACTTGGGAATCACTGCAGCCCAGTCTCAAGCCCTAGACTGACTTCATTTACTAGGTCAAAGTCAGGTGCAACCACTTGTTCCCCATGTGTTCCTGGGCATGAGTTAAAGGAATAGAGAGCACTATGTACATCAGGGGTCTCAAACTCAAATGACCATGAGGGCCGCATGAGGACTAGTGCACTGGCCCGAGGGCCGCACCACTGACACACACCCCGCCCTTGCTGCCCCGGCTCTGCCCCCACTCCACCCCTTCCAAGAGGTTCCACCCCTACCCCACCTCCTCCTCTGAGCACGCAGCTCCCCATTCCCTCCTGGAAAGCGCTAGGCACCACCAACAGCTGTTTGGCAAACAAAGCAAGAGCAATATAGGAAGTCCAGAGCTAGAAACACGCGTGGCCCAGCCAGGCAGCAGAGAAGCCTCTGCTTCTGGCCCCTCCCTCCCGCAAACTGCTATGGGGGAACAGGAAGCCTGGCGGGCCGCAGGGAAGGGCTTCGCGGGCCACATGCGGCCCCCGGGCCGCATGTTTGAGACCCCTGATGTACATCCTGAAATGGCCATGATCACTGGAATATTGGCCCATGTCTCAAATTTAATGTGTTCAGCCTCACAAGAGCACTGGGAAGTGCTAGTATTCCTGATTGTACAAATGGGGAACTGAGGCAGAGACTTGTCCCAGGTCACATAGGGAGTCTGTAGCAGAGACTTGACCTCAGGTCTAAGTCATAGGCTAGTGCCCCTACAACAGGGTTATCCTTCCTCAATCACTCGTTTGTTAGACGCAAAGGAAGAACTCGCCTTTCCCTGCCCTTCCCCCAGCCGGCCATAGCACTTCAAACAGGGCTCTATGGGAATCAGTCAAGTGGTTCATGGGAGCTCTTTTGGATCTGAGGAAGACTGGATAGCAGAACTCTTAATTACTTGTAAGACAGAATGCTCAGAGCCCAAGAGTGGAAGCAGGCTCATGCCACCACTGAAAACAGACAAAGGCTGGTGGTAGGTGTCCCAGTACCAAGGCTAAAAGCCACAGGTGTGGAGTCGTCTTAGTGTATATGCAACATGCCTCATGGCATGTGATCAGGATTCATCACCAAATTTGATCAGCCGCTCGAATCATTAGCTTCCCGAAGCTAGGTACTAATGAGGAGCATGATGTGAACACTGATCCATGCCTCCCGATGTGGAGTAAGAACCATTTCCTCAGCAATAGTGACAGTGGAAAGACAGATGTGTGCTCTAGCATTGCTAAGAGGACTGAAGCTAATGATGAATGAGGAGATCAGAACCCAATTTACCCTAATGCTAATAAATTATTTGTAAAAGCAAATAGTGCTTCAGGAGGTTGTCCCTCATATAAGAAAGCGAGGAATACTTGTAGCACCTTAGAGACTGTAGCACTGTCGTCCACTCACCCCGGCGGCGCCCCCGTCTGGTCTTCTCGGGAATTAGCTCTCCAGGTCCCGAAGCGCCCTCTGCCAGCCGACGTTCGTTCCTCTCACTGGCCCTGTGTCCCTCCCGGACCCCGGCGCCCTTTAGCTGAGGGTGCTGCACCCCTGCAGCACCCCCCCCCTGGCCTTAGGGTTCCCCTCCCTGGGAAATCCTCCACCCTCTATCCCCCAACTCGCCTCAGATCTGGCCACTGCCAGTCACCACTTGCCTCGGTTCACTGAGGCCGACTGCAGTCTCATCACAGACAAGAAGGGTTTGGCCTGCTGCTCCTACCCAGCCCAGGGCTGCCCCCTTGCAACCCCAGTACCCCGTGGGTCAGGCCTTCCCTAGGCTCGGCAGCCTGGGGCCCTCTCTCTAGAGCTTGGCCACTCCCTGGCTCCCAGTTGCCTTGCCCTCGCCCTGTCCCAGTCCCAGTCCGGGTCCGGGTCCGGGTACCCTGTTTATGGCTCCCTGCAGCCAGGCACTGTCTCCCTCTCTGCTTACAGAGGGAGACTGACTCTTAGGCTCCTGCCTCTCAGGCTTTTATCCAGGCCTGAGTGTTTGGGGCGTGGCCACCCAGCTGAGCCTGCTTCCCACTCAGCCGGGGAATTAGCAGGCTCCCTGCCACAACCCCTTCCCAGGACTGCTTCCAGCCCCTTCCCTGGCTACTCCAGCCCTTTTTACAGAGACTAACTAGTTTATTTCAGCATAAGCTTTCGTGGGCTATAGCTCACTTCATCGGATGCATAGAATGGAACAGAAGTAAAATGCATTTATACATATATAGCCCACAAAAGCTTATGCTGAAATAAGCTAGTTAGTCTCTACGGTGCTACAAGTATTCCTCACTTTCTTTATGGATACAGACTAACACGGCTGCTATTCTTGAACCTCCCTCATATAAATGACCGCTGATACAACTGAAATGGTTCTGTAAGCCTGGATAAATGCTTTAGCATCACCCTTCATTGGGAAGGGAAGAAATTAGGCAGAGATTTCAGTGTGTGTTGATCCTGGAGATGTGAGAGATGCAGTGGCTGCCATTAAGAAGTGAATATTTAGCAGCAGTTTCCATACAGTAAGGAATAAGAGCGGGGAGGAGTGACCTGTGATCTGATACATCTTTATCACTGAGGGTAAATGCTCATCTTTGTAATGACAACCACACTAATTACCAAACATTGTGTAAGGAACAGAGCAAAATCCTATGCTAGAGCACCACCTCTATGCTTCCCCATTGAGCCTCCACACCAGAACATATATGTCCAATCTTTATTGGTCAGGCAGATAGTGTCCTTGGTGGGATTGGAGGGGTCAGATCCTAAGGATTTAGCAGCAGAAGTCTGGCACCAAAGATGGCGGACAAGATGATTTTGAGTGGCACTCGCACTGCCTGGGTCCCAGCCACCAGTCCTGGGGGCTCTGCTGCCAGCCTGGGGTCAGGTCCCGTCCGCCAGTCCCCACTCAGCCCACTGCCGGCCCCAGATCCTAGCCACCAGTCCTGGGTGCTCAGCTACCATCCTGGGGTCCCGGCTGCTCTACAGCTACCCACAGCTGTGGCCCACTGGAGCCAGCCTAGGGCAGTGAGGGGTGCAGACAAGGGCAAGAGGGGGCCCAACTCAGCACCCCCACCTTAAAAATGGATCCAGCACTACTATACTGGGATATTTTTAAGTCCTGATTTGCTGCTTACATCACTATCACGTCACATTGCGTTCGACGTTGTGTGTGCCGTATGTTGCGATTATTTTCCCCACTGTGAGTTGATGGGTACATTTGACAAAATGTCAGCTCCTAAGAAAGCAAAGTTAGATGTCTGTTTATTTCACTTCACAGCAACATTTGGTGGCTAAGTCGGGACAAGGTTTTGGTGCGCTTTGTAAACTGTTTTGATGCAATCAAGGCCTTTTTGTCAGAAACAGGACAAAACTACCCCAAACTAGATGATGACACATGGCTGTGTAAGCTCATGTTTCTAACTGACATCACCCCTCACCTAAACAAACTCGACCTCTGTCTCTAGGGTGTGGGGCAAACAGTTCTGGATCTTTATGAAGCCTGGAAGGTATTTGTTGTAAAACTAGCACTTTTTTCTCAGGATATTGAAAATTTGACTTTCTGCTACTTCCATCATATAAAAGAGCTATCGACACATTGTGCTGTCAGTGTCGATGAGATTGGAATGTACATGTAAGAACTAGAATCAGAATTTTCTGACAGATTTCAAGATTTTCAGCAATTTGGCCCAATGCTTTCTTTCCTAATTAAACCTGAAAAGTTCAATGAAAGCGACGTGGATTTATCTGTATTTCAGTGGATGGGTGTTGAAGATTTTGAAATGCAGCTCATTCAGTTAAAAAGCTCAGAATTGTGGGCATCAAAGTTTGGAGACCTGCGGAGTGCACTTAAAGCTAGCAAGAGAGATCATGGGGTCTCTATTCTGACCTGCTGGACGTCCCTGCCAGTGACATTTAACTGTTTGAAGAAAATTGCCTAACCATTTAGATCTACATACCTGTGTGAACAGGTATTTTCACACATGAAATCTGTCCTCTGTCCATCTTTAACAACTGATCACTCAGAAGCCTGTGTGCAGTTTAACCTATCCAAATACATGCCAGACATTGGGAAACTCAGCAAGGAAAAGCAAAGGCAAGAATCCCACTAAATTGATAAGCTCTGCATTTTTATTTAATTTAAGCTTAAGAAATGAAGCTTCTTAAACATTTTTAAAACCTTATTTACTTTACATACAACAATAGTTTAGTTGTATATGAGAGCAGGGCCGGCGACAGGGGGGTACAACGGGTACAGCTGTACCGGGCCCCGGACTTAAGGGGGGCCCCCCTTAAATCCAGGGCGGGCCCGGTACGCAGCTGTACCCCCTTGTCGCCGGGCCTGTGAGCAAGGCGCAGCTCCGGGCAGCCGCTGCAGCGTTCTTCAGCCCCCTCCCCCGGCACCCAGCAGCCTCCCCCCACCCCCTTTTGCTTCTCCCGGCCGGGGGGGCCCTGCGGGCGGCGGGAGACCGGCCTGGGGGGGGGCCCCGCGGGCGGCGGGAGACCGGGGGGGGGGGGCGCACGATCTGCGTACGGGGCCCCAAAATTCCTGTCGCCGGCCCTGTATGAGAGAGAGAGACCTTCTAAAAACATTAAAATGTATTACTGGCACACAAATCCTTAAATTAGAGGGAATAAATGAAGATTTGGCACACCACTTCTGAAAGGTTGCCAACCCCTATAGCCCTTTAAAGACGGAGGAACCAAAGACTGGACAAAGGTTTAATAATGGATTTATAGCATGTGACTTCTGATTTTCAAAAGGGCCTAAGGGATTTAGACACCCTCCTTCCATGGGTATACATTAGGAAGTCCCTGACTAAATGCTTGTCAATACCATTGCCAGCCATATACTAACAATTGTACAATGCACATCACAAGTGACCTGTTTTTCAAAGGCTGAGCAATGGAAAGTGACCAGGCTGGAGGAAATGCCTTCTTTCAAAGGCATTTTGTTCAATGTTTTCCACTGAAAATCAGAACCTGAGTAATGCTAGAGTCTTGAGTAGGTGTAATATTCACAATGCTGGGTTGTGCTGTCACTATTCAGGAGCTATTAAAAGAATGTGATTAAATATCAAGGCTGCAGACATGCCTGAAAAGTCTCCCCCCCCCCCCCCCCCACGGAATTTCCAGCCTTTATAAAACCAAGTAATTTTCTATTGGTTGCTGACAAGGTATAATTGTCCAATACATGCAAGTCTGTGTGTTTTCCATGGGTTTTGACCTGATCAAGCACCACTTTGCTCATAGGCACATAATGCAAATTATGTAGAGAGGGTCAGATTATGGCCCCTTAAATCACAATGGTGAGCTGAGCAGTTAGTCATGACTGCTTGTTTTCAGTATTATAACATGTGAGTCCAACTCTTGGATTCAAGGCTTCAGGAAGTTAGGGACTCAATTTCACATTGATTTTCAGTGTATGCGAAGTGCCTCCACTCTTAGGAGTCCTGGAAAAACTCCAGCCTCCTCCCTCTTACCCAGATACTGCCTTCTGAGCTTGTGGAGCCATCTGGAGAATTGCCTGAAGACTTGAAAGAGTGGTTTGAAGGATGGTGCATTAGCTGGCTACAGACCATGGAAATAGATCATGTAGAGTGGTAGGAAGTGAAAGGGTGTGAGGAACTGCTAGTCAGAGCGGCTAACTGAAGCTGAAATTCCTGAGTGCAATAGCCCTGCAGTCCCACAGCTGCTGAATGGGGGAGATTCTACAGAATGAGACATTTCTCACAGCTTCAGTCTCATTCATTTTTGAAGGGAACTCAGGAGAGTTTAGACTGGAAAGCAGTAAGCCATTGGGCCAGGATTGCTGCTGAATGAGTTTGGATATGCCCTTGGGGACTGGCTCTGACAGCTTTATGAAAGATGGGGATATAATCTGATTCTCTGGTTGAGTTGCTGTAAGACCAATAGGGTGGTAGCTAAAGAAGGACTGTCTGTGCAAGGCAGGTGGGCTGTTGTTTCTATTCATTTGTGTGACTGGAGAGTGAGCCTGCTACAATAAAAAGGGATAATTGATTGTTTCCCAGAGGACATTCTTGAAACATTCCTGGAATCATTCACACTGTTTCCCAGAACTTGTTGCAATCATCTCATTGCTCAGCCCCACACACTGTGATGTACTCCGTATCCTAACCCACCGCTCCTTGAAATCCAGTATGTCAGTGGGCATTCTGGCCATCACACTCCTGTGAGTGCCTAATGTAGGCACCTGAAAGTACTGAAAAGAATGTGATTACTCCTACCATGTTATTCCTTAATACCCAGCATGGTCTCCATAGCAGCCAACTGGATTTTTCCAGCATCCTCAAGCCTTCTTATTTTCCACAATGGTGGAAACTCTTAGAAATCTGTGGGGTCTGGACTGATGGTGACATATCATCTGCCTCTTCGAGCACTCCATTGCACAAATGCCACATGAGTCAGGAAAGGAGGCTTGGGGCCAATCAGGCCATGATCTGTGACACCTGCTGTAGGTGTCAGGTTTCGAGGGAGGAGCTAAAAGGGGAGAGCCCCGCTCAGCTGGTGGCTGGCCAGGAGGGAGAGCAGACCTTCAGTGTGGGAGAGAAGGCTGGCTGGGGGAAGATTGCTGCCTATGAAAGCCAAGCTGGGAAGGTAGGCCTGGTCTGAACTGATTTCCTTGTTTGGCTACCAATGACTGACTTCCGCTCGCATGAGCCCAGGAAGATGAAAGGATTTGTTTTCTCTGTATGCTCCGCAGTCTGCTAAGGGCTGAGCTCAGGCAGGATGACAGAATGTGTTTCTTTGGTTCATCTTGGACTTTGCGTACTGTGAAAGGGATGGATCCTTCATGTGACCTAACTGGTGGGCTAAGTCACCCTGCAGGTGCTGGAGGTTGGGTGGATCACCTGAAGAATAGGAGGGAAACAGAGGAGGAGTCCCTGCCATGCCATGAGAGACGTGGCCACACCATTACAGCAGGGCTTGTGGTATGCAGAGAAAATTCATGATATGTAGCATATGGAGTGGTGCTTTTCCCAACCTGCCCCAAGGGGCCCATTCCTTAGGGTTTGGCTTTATTGAAAATTAACATATGACCATGTTCTGCTGAAGTCGCCTTCTCCACCAGCATATACTAAGCACATATTATTAAGGCTGTGAGTCTGTCACAAGTCATAGATTCAGTGACTTTCGGGCCCTCCGTGACTTCCACAGCCTGCCAGTGTGCCTGACCCCAGGGCCACCTGATCAGTTGGGGCAGCCTCAGGGCCAGTTGCACCTCCTCCTGTCCCCAGCAACAGTGGTGGTCCCAGACTGACCCCCCAAGCACCAGTGGTGCTCCCAGAGTCCCCTAAAACAGCCTAGATTTAGTCGGGTATTTTCTACAAGTCATGGACAGGTCACCAGGCTGTGACTTTTTGTTTACTACCTGTGACTTGTCCATGACTTCTACTAAAAATATTCATGACGAAATCGTAGCCTTCCATATTATTCAATAACATTGTCCTCCATCATCCTGTTCTCTCAAACGATTGTGGCCCAGATATGGGCCACAGGTGGTGAATGTATGTCCAGCGACAATTTCATATTGAACATATTGTAGTTGAGTAATCAAATCAAGCTGAAGAGGCCTCGCTGATTAATTGCGACATCTTCAGCAAAACAGACTTGATTGTTATCTGATCTCTTTTTGATTAACTGCTCTAAGGGTGGTTGTGGGGGTTTTTTGAGGGAAAGGGTTGTGCTGCTGGCGGACTGGGGCAGCCTGACCCTCATACTTGAAAACAGATGGGGCACTGTCAGATGATGCAGATACGTACTGCATATGCAATGAGAGGCATTCTGAGACAGGATGCTGGACTATGGATATCTGATGTGATCCAATCTGGCAGTTCCTATGTTTCACGCTTTGTTCTGCTCCGTTACTACTACGGACTAGTTCACCATTGCCCTGCGCCTAGTATCCTCATTTATACCCATGATAACCTCTGCCAGTTTGATTGGCAGCACTATATACCTGCTTTGCGCAAGTGCATGTGGCTACCCCAGATGCATGGTAACAACGAACTGGGCCCCTAATCTTTTTCATATCCTAGGAGCCACCCATTCTGGTTAGTGGATCTGATTCTCCTTTCCCTTACACTGTTCAAATTCCATTGGTCTTGGAGGGGTCATTACTCTAGGTTTACACTGGAGTAGTGAAAGGAGAATCAGGCCCCGCCTATGCATGCCCGTCATTTATATACCTTTTGACATTTGGAAAATGGCATTTACAGGACAATATGTTAGATATGTATATTCTGGGTCCCTGTACTATGTTACTGGATATGAAGAGCCAGTTGTTCCCAATAGTAACTATACTAAGGCATTTCTAGTTCTGACGGGATATAGTTTAACAGGATGTAATGTATGGATAATGCCAAGGTGTAAGGTGCTTGCCCAGGTTAACTCAAGAGGAAGTGGTATTTGTTGGTCTATAACCCATATCTGTTCCTGCAGCTTCAGAGTTATTTTCTGGCCGCATACCCCCTTCCTTGATTAAAAACAAATATTCACACCAGAAATGTAGCACTCTAAACGTGACGTTTCATACTTGTGAAATGAGAATACGCCTTTGCCGTTCCACACTAAAATGCTCCGAATCCTTTAACAGTGTTGTGGCATGTTGTGACTCTTGGGGCAGTCTCAGACACATTCCCATCCTTCCTGCCCAGGAGGCATTGTGGCTCCTAAACTACCTTAGCAGTTGCTTCTGATTGGGCCTGGAACAATCCCTTTCACTTCTCTTTGACGTGCTCTTGCTAAGCATTAGCACGTGCTTGGCTCAGGAGGGGAGGAACATTTTAGATAATGCTTTCTTAGCCTGATACACTTGCTACATGTTCAGCTAGGAAGCATGTTACACCTCCCTGATTCTGTTAGGGCATCTGTCCAAGCATCACCCTATAAGCGGATGTTAGAGCAGTTTAGAGACTCCTACAGATGGTTACGATCCCAGTTTTGAGTCAATGTAGCACAGGCATGCTCCACCCTGCCCTCTCATACCCCTTAGGCCTTAGTGTGCAAGAACAGTTGATGTAGGAACTGGTTATACTTCTTGATGCCAGCCGAGATTAGCCTGAGTGGCACAAAATGCCTGGAATCAGAGGAGAGGATATGAACCACCATTTTTATTCCTAAGTGTTACCGTTTCACTACACTGAAGGATAGCTGCTCTGTACCTAGTCAAAGTGCTCCTCAGAAGCTGCCAGAGCCTCCCCGTAAATGTTACGTGTGGTGTGGAGCACTCTGGCTGCATTGAGTCATCTGGCATTGCAGGTTCTGACAAGGATTCCATCAGGGCTGCAACTGATGAATGGAACAATGCAGATGAGTTGGTTTGCTGTGGAGTCTGAGGGAAGCCGTTGACCTGGAGAGCTGCCCTTTCGCAGTAAATGCTGGGGACTTAGTCTGCTAGCGGGAGGTGGGGGGAATTCATTTATTGCAGCTAGAGTTCAAGGACTATGGATTGTGCTGTGTAACTTTTGTCAGGTCTCGTGAGAAGGAAAGCCACATACTAGCACTGGGTCAGTAGGTACCTTGTAGAACCAGTGCCAATCCAGAGTGCTTCAGAAACATTCTGCTTTATCTCTCACTGACTAAAGAGGAGAATGAGGAACTGGGAGAGAGTGATGGGGAGGCTTCCTCAGGTCAGGGTGAGGCATTGTCTAGAACCTCTGGAGTATTTGGAGAGCAAGGCTGGGAGAGAGCGTATAGAGTTACTACAGTGCATGAGCCTGTGCTTTGAATCATGGGAGCAGCTATTTCAGGGAAAATCTGTATCAGCTGTGAAGCCATTCAGAGCAGATACCAGCTGACCTATTTAAAACACACGTGCTGCACAGAAGCATGTGCACAGGATGCATTTCACATGGGGGTGGCGAGAAGAGGTGACTTAGTGCCTTCTGTGATTGGCAATAAGATATGGAACATATTGCATCTAGGGTGTTTGGTGTGAATTCAGGCCAGGTTGGTAGTGACCAAAAGCTTTGCAGTCTGATAGCTGTTTGGTGATGCTCATAATGATCTGGGTGGGTTCAGGCCTTTCCCTAGAGGGTGAGACCCCACATGTTTACCATCACACTTATCCTCCTTATTGGCAAGCTAGGCAGTGAGCCTAGGCACCAATTATAGAAACCCTGATTATAGTACCTGTCACACCAAAAGGTACCCCATCCTGGGGCAAGCCTGGATGCCCGCTTCCTGTGTGAACCTGTTCTGTGGATAAAGACAACTCTCTGTCTGCATTCCAGCTCTCTTTGCCAGTGCTATGAGAGAGAAGAAAGCGAGGTGTTGAGTGAAGACTCCCATGGAGGAAAAAAGCTGATGCCATTAAGAGATCGTGTTCAAGCAGTAGTTTTGCTTCTCAGATCAGTGTTGGGTAACACATGCCTCTCAGAGAGCACCAGCACACGGATGGTTCTGTAGCTCCTACTGCCCAGAGAGTGCCTATTCTGTAAGGAGCTGCCACCCACTAGTTAGAACAGGCGGCTGATGCTTGAGTAGCATTAACACCCATTATAACTCCACAAAGCACACTTGTCTTTTCATGCCCAGGTTTTCTCTTTTCCACTTATGATGTCTACTTCTGGCTGGCTGGCTTCCGCATGGCTTGCTGAGCACACATGGAATTTCAGTTATGCCAGGGGCTGGGCAGGCTTTGCTTTTATTAAGGCTCCAGACTACCTCAGCAGTAGCAGCCAGCACTGAAAGGAGGAGTTTGGAGTAGCACTGGCCACATAGTGAGCAAAAGCCAGCGGCATTCACCCCCTGTTATGGTAGGGGTGGGGCGTTTAACAGAAGAGGCGTCGTAAAAGATGAGTAATCTTCCTTTCGGTTAGAGTTCAGTCTGTCTCCTTTATTAAAAATCCCCTTGTGCTCCATGCCAGGAAGTACACAATGCCCATGTCATGAGGCCCTCTAAGCTGGCGCTCATCATTTTAGTGAAGTTTTATTATTCACAGTACCCTAGCGTCTAACTCCCCCAGTGAAATAAAGGTCCTGTTGTGCTAGATACTATACAAATACACCCTATGAGACAGTCATTATGCTGAAGAGCTTAGAATCTAACTAGGCAATGTTCCCTATCTCCTGCCCTTCACTTATTAGTTCCCTTTTATAACGAGACCAAGTGACTTGTTCAGGGACACGCAAATCTGTGGCAGAGGCAAAAACTGAGCTCAGGTCTCCTGAATCCCAGTCCAGTGCCTTAACCATAAGACTACCCTTCCTCACCTAGGCTCAGATTCAGTAAGATACAGAAGAATGTGCCTAATTTGAAGCATATTAATAAGCCCATTGCTAATTTGCAGACAACGAGCACCCACCTTTCTGAAAATCAGGCCTTGTAAGATGTCCCAAGGTAAAATAGAAGAATCAATAACTGTCAAATATCTTGGCTAGCTGTATAGAGCTTGCAGCTGTAAAGAGCTAAACTGCACAGCTGCTACCAAAAGAAGGTGCTGAGGAGGTGCAAGGTTATGCCTCCTTCACACTCTCTACTAAAACAGTAGAAAAAAATATCTTCAGAATTGTCATGGGCCTATAAACTACAACTGACTTTCCTTTTCATCCATCGTGACAGGTTCAAGAATGAACAAAAGGCTGCTAGACAGCTTTCTAACTCCACATTCTACAGGCCATTATCCTCTGATCCCACTGAGAATTATCAAAAGAAACTACAACATCTGCTCAAGAAAATCCCTGAAAAAGCACAGGAACAGATCTATACAGACACATGCCTAGAACCCTGACTAGAGACATTCTATTTACTACCCAAGATCCACAAACCTGGAAATCCTGGATGCCCCATCGTCTCATGCATTGGCACCCTAACAGCAGGATTGTCTGGCTATGTGGACTCTCTCCTCAGGCCCTATGCTACCAGCACTCCCAGCTATCTTCGAGACACCACTGATTTCCTGAGGAAACTACAATTCATCAGTGATCTTCCAGAAAACACCATCCTGGCCACTATGGATGTAGAAGCCCTCTACACCAACATTCCACACAAAGATGGACTACAAGCTATCAAGAACATTATTCCCGACACTGTCACGGCAAACCTGGTGGCTGAACTTTGTGACTTTGTCCTCACCCACAACTATTTCACATTTGAGGACAATATATACCTTCAAGTCAGCGGAACTGCTATGGGTACCTGCATGGCCCCACAGTATGCCAACATTTTTATGGCAGACTTAGAACAACGCTTCCTTAATTCTCATCCCCTAATGCCCCTACTCTACTTGCGGTATATTGATGACATCTTCATCATCTGGACTCATGGAAAAGAAGCCCTTGAGGAATTCCACCATGATTTCAACAATTTCCATCCCACCACCACCCTCAGCCTGGACCAATCCACACAAGCAGTCCATTTCCTAGACACAACTGTGCTAATAAATGATGGGCACATACACACCACCCTATACCGGAAATCTACTGACCGCTACACTTACCTACATGCCTCCAGCTTCCATCCAGAACACACCACTCGATCCATTGTCTACAGCCAAGCTTTAAGATACAACCGCATTTGCTCTAGTCCCTCAGACAGAGACAAACGCCTTCAAGATCTCTACCAAGCATTTTTTAAAACTACAATACCCACCTGGGGAAGTGAAAAAACAGATTGACAGAGGAAGAAGAGTACTCAGAAGCCACCTACTACAGGACAGACCCAACAAAGACAAAAACAGAACACCATTAGTCGTCACCTTCAGCCCCCAACTTAAGCCTCTCCAATGCATCATCAAAGACCTACAACCTATCCTGAAAGATGATCCCACACTCTCACAGATCTTGGGAGACAGACCAGTCCTCGCTTACAAACAGCCCCCCAACCTGAAACAAATACTCACCAGCAACTGCACACCACACAACAAAAACACTACCCCAGGTACCTATCCTTGTAACAAAGCCCTCAACTGACACCATCATAGGACCTAATCACATCAGCCACATCATCAGAGGCTCATTCACCTGCACATCGACCAATGTGATATATGCCATCATGTGCCAGCAATGCCCCTCTGCTATGTACATTGGCCAAACCGGCCAGTTTCTACGCAAAAGAATAAAGGGACACAAATCTGACATCAGGAATCATAACATTCAAAAACCAGTAGGAGAACACTTCAATCTTCCTGGCCATTCTATTAAAGATTTGATGGTTTCAGTTTTGAAACAGAAAAACTTCCAAAACAGACTCCAACGAGAAACTGAGGAACTGGAATTAATTTTCAAATTGGATACAATTAGCCAGGGGCTAAATAGGACTTCCGAATGGTTCGCTTAATACAGTAATTGATTGCATTTCCTGAGTTAATTTCCCTGACACAGAAATCCATTTCAAAAGGGATTTTTTTCTCCTACTGATAATGAGCCATCTACATCTAACAGCCCTCTTAGAATTGGTATGCTAATGTACATTTTTTTTCTTTTCTTTTCTTTTTGTGTGTATAAATGTATCTTGCTTCTGTTCCATTCTATGCATCCAATGAAGTGAGCTATAGGCCATGAAAGCTTATGCTGAAATAAACTAGTTAGTCTCTAAGGTGCTACAAATATTCCTCGCTTTCTTTTCATCCATGTATCTCAGCTAACTAATGTGCTGGGGAGGCTGCTTATGATAAATCCAGAAAAAAGCCTCAAGAAATACTGCAGCCCACCTCTTACATTTCTCGTGATTTGAATTCGGTTGTAGAAAGCCAGTTTGTGTCTCCTTGACAGATGCATTGAGGAACTAATCATCTAAATTCCTGTGAACTGCACATGTGTAAAAACAAAAGAGGATACAACTATAACAAGTGACAAAGCCCTGTTCTTGTTTGGATTTTTTGATTATTATTATTCAAGTGGAGTTGGTATTCATATCACAATGGTGTCACACTCTGCTACATCCCATTTCCCCTGACAGTTAATGTGAAAACATGCTATTTCGAGCAGAATATTTTTCCTCTGAAAAATGTAACTTGAGACTTCCTTATTTGAGAGAGACTGGGGGAAGGAACGTTGAATGTGATAGTAGCACGGCGTTTGAACCAAAAACTGTCAGCCCCAGCCAGGTTTTGCTCCCTAACTTCTTTGAAACTGTTCATTCTTATAAATGTGAACGTAGAGGTAGAAACAATGTGACACTAGAATGTCAGTCTGGCACTGTGGTTTGGTGTAGTACAGTGGGTGTTGCGCTGGTTATGCTTAGATATGTTACATGAATCAGCTAGGGCTGGCCACTTCTGGAGACAGGCTGATGAACAAGATGGACCCCTTGTCTAATTCAGTATGGCAGTTCCTGTGTTCATTAAAGATTCATGAGTATATCAAAGACACAATCCTGCTCTCTTTACAAAGGCAAAAATCTCATTGAAGTTAATGGAAGTCTTGCCTAAATGTGAAGAGTAGGATTGGGCCCCAGATGGTTATGAATGTAACTTTCCTGTATCTTAGGCTATGGAGGCTCATGGCTCAGTCCTGCTAGAGGCTGACCTCCTCACCTCCTGCTGGCATCAACAGAACTTTTGAGAGCTCAGCACTTTAATTCTGAGCCAGGAAAGCATAGAAACATGTGCCTTATTCCACCCCTATTCAACAACGCACTTCAACACATGCTTAACGTCAGGTGCTGAAGTCCCATGGGCTTTTCTGAAATGAGACTTTTGCAAGACTGGGCCCTCAGTGTCGCTGGTCCATATGGTGTGGCCAACCTGGGCTCAATGAGAGACCAGAATAGAGATAAAGTTGGCTTTAAGCTACCTACGTGCTCCTCCTATTCTGGAATGTAAGTTAGAGAAGCTTCAGGGCTACTCAGATGTAAGCCCAGCTGCCTATGACACCAAGAGGCCATTCCAACAGCTGGTGATCACTGGCGTATAGGGATACCTTGACCAGAGCCTTTAAACCCAAGAGGGCGTCCGGATCAGTCCCACTGTCACTTTATGCCCCGCTAATGTATTTCCATTCATTTCTCCTCTTTTCTCCTTAACCTCACATTTGTAAGTTTCCTTTCCAGTTGAATGTTAGCTGGGTTGTATTTAAAACAAACTAAATTATATCCCAACTGGGGGTGGGTGGAGGGGGAACCCAAGTAATTATCAACAGCAGAAAGAAAGATTTTTATAGAACATCAAGAGGTGTTGGAGGGATAGTGATTAAAATGGTCTTTGAGTGATGGAGGGAGATTATACGTTCTGCTATTGAGAAGGGAAGGGGCCTCAAATATTGTTTGGTTTTTTACTTGTTCAAATCCAGAACATTTTTTTTTCTTTGTTTCCATTCAAATTTGAATGAGGAGACTGGCCTCGCCCCCCTCCCTTTGCCCCACAAGGTAATTTTTGCTCCCAAATGGAAGTTTAAGGCAACACCATGGGGAAGTATCTGATGCAGTTTGCAAAGTTGGGTTGTTCTTTAAACTTCTATTGTGATGACCTGGTAGTTAAATGGTTGTGTTGCCATTTCTGCAGGTAGAGTACTAACTCAAAAGCACAGCCTCTGCTTAGAGCCTTGGGCCCAATGTTCACTTACGATACAAGTCTCTTACAACTCTCTGGTAAGTGCAAAGTGGCCTTAAAGTGAGTGAATCCAATAGGATTCCTCACATGCATAAGTGGACACGCAAACAGTCAAATGTCTGCAGGGTCAGGACATCTCTTAGTAACTTCAGTTATGGGGAGAGTCGGCAGATGCCCAGTGACACAGTCCCCCACATTCTCTTTCTAAATGCATAAGTGCTGGATAGTTTTTTGGGACTGTTTAGTTCCGTGATGCTGTTTCACTTCAGGAGAGCGATGGCGAGCACCATAAGAATGGTCCATCTAACCCAGACAGTGGATGGATCTAACCCAGTATTCTGTCTTCAGACAGTGGCTGGTGCCAGATGCTTTAGAGCAGCGGTTCTCAAACTTGTTGAGACCACGACCCCTTTTTGTGCTCTGGCGGCCCCTCGCGACCCCTCCGCGGAAAAGCCGCAGAATTTTTTTTTTTTTTAAAGTGCCGACCCCCCTGCGCCCAAGCCCCCCCACACACACACCTCCCCTCCCCCGCCGGGCTGCCGGCTGCACCCCGGACCTAGTCCCCGCGGCTGGAGGCGGGCTGCCGGGTCCGCCCAGCCCCCAGTCCCCACCGCTGCCAGCGAGCTGCCGGGTCAGCCCGGCCCCCAGTCCCCGCCACTGCCGGCGGGCTTCAGGGTCCACCCGGCCCCCAGTCACCACCGCTGCGGGCGGGCTGCCGGGTGCGTGCCGCCCCCCTGTCTCCGCCGTGGGCGGGCTGCCGGGTGTGCACCAGCCCGCCCGCTGGGGGAACTGGGGGCCGCCGCACAGCCGGGAGCCCACCCACTGCGGGGACTGGGGGCCGGGGCGCAGCTGGCAGCCCGCCCGCTGCGAGCGGGCTGCCGGCTGCGCCCCAGCCCTAGTCGCCGCGAGTTGCGGCGGCAGGAGCTCGTGACCTCCCGGGGAGCACTCGGTGACCCCCTGGGGGTCGCGACCCCCAGTTTGAGAAACCCTGCTTTAGAGGGAATGAACAGAACAGGGCAATTGAGTGATCCACCCTCTCTAATCCAGTTCCAGCTTCTGGCAGTCAAAGGCTTGGGGACACCCAGAGCAGAGGGTTGGGTCTCTGACCATCTTGGCTAATTGCCATTGATGGATGTATCCTCCAGGAAGTTATCCAATTCTTTTTAATATCCAGATGCGCATTTGGCAATGAGTTCCACAGGTTGACTGTGTGCTGTGTGAAGAAGTACTTCTTTCTATGAGCGTTAAACCTGCTGCCTCTTAATTTCATTGGGTGACCCTAGGTTCATTATGTGAATGGGTAAATCTCCTGGTTCACTCTCTCGACACCAGTCCTGATTTTAAAGACCTCTATCATCTCCTCCATCGTCTCTCTCCTAAACTGAATACTCCCTGTCTTTTAATCTCTCCTCCTACGGAAACTGTTCCATACCCTTAATCATTTCCGTTGCCCTTTTCTGCACCTTTTCCAATTCTAATACATCAAAGGAGTTTGCTCTCTGCCTTAATCTCTCTAAATAGTCAGTTCTTGAGGCAGAGTTGCACCCTGGGAATGGAGCATTGGCTGAGATTCCGAAAAGATGGGATTGCCCGTTTGCTGTTTGTGTCTCTCTCTATTCAAACATTGGTGTCAGAGAGTGTAGCTGGGAGAATACTCAGACTCCATGTCATTGATCACTCCTCCAGTGCAAAAATGGATTTGCAAGCCCCCAGACATCAGCTACCACTTTGCAAGGAGGTGTCACTACAGTGTTTCAATTGCGTTTTAACAGAGATGTGCTTACACCCATAACTATAACTTACCAACGGTTTTATCAGCATTTCCTGATTTTATTTTTTATAGAAAATTTATTAATACTGATGTATTATGCACAGCAGCTGTAACTATGAAGTCATTACCATGGCTCCATGGTAAGGGTTAAATGTGGCGAATGTCCCCTCCCATTTCCTTATTAATAGCTTTCAGCTCTTGGCACTGTCAAGAGGCCTTGCAGCCCAAGAACTAACAAAGGTGGAAACATTCCCTTCATGGCAGGCCGCAGTTTCCTGTAAACTGATCTCACGCCAAACAAATATGACTCCAGCTGTAATCCAGTGCTTATTTCAGGGATGTTTACAAGGGAACTGCTGTGGTGCGCCCAAGCCTGGATTAGCTACGGGGAGTATCCCAACACACTGAAAGCAAAACAAAGATAGAGGCAGGCTTCGTTTAATTAGTTGGGTTTTTTAAAAAGCGGTAACCTGGCTGTGATGAATAAAGGGTATAAAGAATTGAAATGCTGGCTTCAGAGGGCTCAGTAAAATCTGTTGAGAGAGATTAAATGTCAGGAAAGGAGAACTGGTTTAGATGAAACACTTTTGCCAAATTTTCAGTAAGAGCTCCCAGGGAACCCAAAATTTCAATATCCTTTTATAAATAAATTTCCATTGAGGTAATGAATTCCTCTGCTGCGTTAATTGAATGGGGTCCTCCTCCTCCTCTTAAGGCCTGATCCAAAGCATATTGACGTCTAAGATGGCCTGGGTCTTTCCATAGACCTCAGTGAGAACTGGATCAGGCCCTTACTGAGGCCGATTCTTGTATTCCCTTCAAGTGCACCACTTTGGCCGCATGAAGGGGCCATTAAGGAGGCAGGCCCAGCACCAGGAATACCTATAGTATAACCATAATCTTGACCGAACAATTTTATACTGTGGCTCCCTTTCAGCCCCTGGCATAGAGTCATGCTGGCAGCAGGAGGTGATGCAACTGGACCTTGCTGCACTCCGACTATTCTTGACTGTTACAAGGGCTATGGGGGGAGGTATACTCGACTGTGACAGTGCCCACTAGTGCAGCCTTGAGACTGCTGTGACTTGCTGTGGAAACAGGGCAGATCACACACCAAATCAAGAATACTGGAAAGGCTTAAAGGTGCCTTAAGTCACCTTTGCCCTGCCCTGTACCCTCCATTCCTGTGCTAAGCAGAACTCAGGAAAAACAGAATTGGCAGAACTCTCCCTGAATTTCTGCAGTGGTATGCAGGTTTGTTACTTCCCACCCCAGAGATGGCTGCCTTTAGAGGCATGTTATGTGAAGTGCTGAGCACTGACAATTCAGCTGAAGAAAATGGGAGCTGCAGATGCCCAGCATCTCTGAAAATCAGGCCATATAAGTATATGCAGAGCTTTTAATTTGATAAAACTCACTGAGGCATGTGATGGACAGTTACATCCATCAATAATATTCATGTGACTCAGTGCTCATGATTCCAACCAAAGGTGCCAGTAGGTGGAGACCCAGATCAGATCATATTTCCAGCATGACTGGAAGCAGGAAGGAATGCAGATCTCCTTTAAATCAATTCACATTAGATTATGAAACCAGTTTTAGAAGGCTTGTCTACACACACAGCTGTACCAGTTTAACTCAAGGCATGATTTTTTTTTAAACCCTGTGAAAAGGCTGTATGAATACTTATTAAATTTTGATTCTGATTTATTTTGGTTTATTTATATTTATTTTAAATCAGTTAGGAAGAGTGAAGTGCAGTGTAGCTTTAAAACTGGGAGGCATTATGACCTAATTAATAGAGCACTGGGCTGCCACTCACGAGACCTGGGACCTGACTTCTATTCCTGGTTCTGCCACTGGCCTGGTGGGCAAGTTACTTCACCTCTGCAAAATGAGGTTAATGATACCTCCTCCAAAGAGCCCTTGGAAATCTACCAGTAAAAAGCACTTCACCAGAGATAGGTACAGTATTTGTTATCCTAAATCAGAATAAGTCTGTCCTGAGAGGGGTTTGTCCTGGCTTAACTCAATCCATGTTTGGGTGGGAACAGCCCCAAAAAGTTCATACATACCTTTGAATGCCTGTGCCCTTATCTGAACCAACCCACTGGACTGTGGCATTAATGGTTTTCTAGATTGGGGTCAGCCATATTGGTGGGATGGTCAACCACACTTAAGTGAAAAGTGATTTATTGGCCAAGCCACAGGATTTAACAGAGGGTGTTGTGACAAGCTTGGTCACAGAGACCCCTTTGGGACTGTCACCTGATGTTCTGGAATTACCTCTGAGCCTGTTTTTTGCCAATTCTGTGACTTTCTCACAAATATTTCTCAGCAAGCACTTAATATTTTTGTTGATTGGTCAGTCAAGTCATTGTTTTGGTCCCCTGATTGAAAGAGTATGTGACTCCTTTTTGTGTCACTATTCATGCATTTAGATTTAAAACATGTTTTTTTTTCCTGTTGCTTGTGAGCATGACTTTGAAACTTGCTTTCTGTGAACAACCAGATGATGCTCAATCACACAAGTGTGTGAGGAAAGCAGATATAAAGCGGAAGAAATATGGCTGTAAGGAATTCATTTCAAAAGTCAAGCTAACATTTGTACCATTACTTTTTCCTGTTGTCACTCAGCTCTGTTTAAAAATACTTAGAGCAGCAAGATTGTCCCTGATTTGCTCTTTAAACCTAATTAAAGGGCCGGCAGGAACTTCTCCAATAAAAGCCTTCATCAATATGTTCAGGCCATGTCTATACTACGGACACTATAACGGCACACATACAGCGCTGCAGCTATTCCACCCTAGGACCATAGTGGAAATGCTTCCAACAGCAAACTCAGGGGTCTTTCCACTGATGTAGTTAATTCCCCTCCCTGAGCAGCAATAGAATTCTACTGTTAACCTGGCTGCATCTGCACCAGGGGTAGGGTTGGTTTAACTATAGTGCTCAGGGGTGTAAAAAAATTTCTGTAGCTATGTCCACTTGACTTAAGTGTAGACTGGCCCTCAGACTCTATAGGCCTACATATCTCCTGAGGCAATGCACAGTTCAGCCTTAGTAATTTATAGATTACTCTTTTCAAGAGCTGAATAGATATATGGACCTTTGAGATTCACGAATCACTAATAATAAGAGGTCAAAAAAGACAGAAAAACCAATAGCTCGTTTTCTGCTTGAAATGTTCTTCTCAATAACATGGCTTCTCCTTTAGTTGCCATACCTCTGTTGGGTGCTCTCTGACACTTGCTCCCTAGTTGGATTCTTGTTCTAGGCTATTGCCATTCAGCAGATTGGTGGCTTTATACTTCTGCATCTTTAGTCTTGTATTCAAATGCTGATTTGTCTGGCACATGTCATCTTGGTTCTCATAGCAAAGCCAGGCCAGGAGGTACTTTCTGCTCAAGATGCCATGAATGGAATATACTGATGGGGCTGTAGGTCAGAACTGAAACACTCTGTGGAAGAAGCAGGTACAGATCTCAGATTAAAAACAAGCAGACAGCAGTGTAACCTTTTGGCTAGAGCACAGCACTGGGAATCAGAAGACTGGGTTCTGTCCAGACTCTGACACTGCTTTGCTGTGTGACTGAGACTGACTTCCTACCTCCCTGTGCTCTCCCCATTTTATAATGGAAATACTTGCCTGACTTTTTAAAGTGCTATGAGATCTTGAGCTAAATAGGTTTTTGTATTATGCCAAGGCATCAGTTCTATTCATTATCCCTTACTACTCTTCCTGAGCACACAAATGTAAAAGCCACTGCAGTTTGTCTCCTTCCCCTTACTGATTCTGAAGTTTCTCATTTTCCCTCTCGGTTCCCAGTCTTTGGAAGGTACATACATCATGCTAATAGGATTCATAAAGATCTTTAATCCTGTGTTAAAGGCAAATTTCACTTGCTGTTATCTGAATGCAAATAGGCTGCCATTCATCTGACAAGCTGCAATTCACTGTAACTGCAAATGCTGAGATGGAAACTCTCCAGGTTTTGCTTTAAAAATGCCCTGCTTGGTGGCCAGAATACCCACTGTGAACTTTTTAGGCTGCATTTACACGGCGTTGTTGCAATTGATACTACTACAATTTCTTCTAATTTATACTGGAACCAGGCAAGCCCTTTCAGATGGCCACAATGTGCCATGCATCCATAGCATCCTCTCCACACTAAGCTCCGCTCTGTAGATTGCAGCACCTATGCCACAATGCACAGCTCCCTGGAGCACATGTATAGGGACTATCGCACACTTCAGTTTCTCTTCACACCTGCTTCAAAGGGTTCTGTCTTGTGCCCAAAAAAACCCACCCCATTTTTGTTTAGGGTTCCTGAAGGGGGCGGGGGTGTCAAATGGAAAGAAAAAAAATTGGCTTTGGCAACAAAAAATGATTGTTTGTTTAAATGAAAAACTTTAGGGTTTTTGGTCTTTAAATCCAAATCCAGAAAACACTGAAGAAAATATTCAACAAAAAACTTCTCCCCCCCCCCCCCCGCTCCCCAGTTCCCAACTATAAACCTAGAAATGGAAACCACCTTTTCCAAAACCCCACAGACGTGTCCTGACTCAGCATTGTGGATCCAAATGTGGGGGGAGGGGGATTCAGTTACTGGAACTCTGGGGCACAGTCCCATTTCTAACCCCATTATAAAACCACTGCTCTAGGTATTGCCGCACTTTCCCTCATTTGATGCATGGTCCTATTGACTGTTAAAGTTTCAACAGCTCCGCCAAGACAGGATCAGAATAACTAGGAAATTGGTATCTTGATAATTTTCTCTGCAAAATATCTGAGTTCTGGAGAACATCACTGTGACGGGTTGGATCACAGAAACCCCCTCGGGGCTGCCAGCTGATGTGCCAAGATTACTCCTGCCCCCTGCTTTCCTGCCCTGGCAGCTTGAGACTCCAGAAATTCTGTCTGGTTTGAGTCAGACTTGCTAGCCTGCTGCAAACCCGGACCCAGGTCTGAACCACATCCCCTAACAGCTATAGGCTTCCCTGGAAACAGGTTAAGAAGTGTTCCTGCCTTTACAACTCCCAATGGGGTCCAAACTCTAAATAGATCCATTTTACCCTATATACAGCTTATATAGGGTAAACTCATAGACTGCCCTCCATAACACTGATAGAGAGAGATTCACAGCTGTCATTCCCCCCTCCCCCCCAGATACTAATAGGTACTCTAGGTTTACTTAATAAGTAAAATGTGATTTTATTAAATACAGAAAGTAGGATTTAAGTGGCTCCAAGTAGTAACAGACAGAACAAAGTGAATTACCAAATAAAATAAAATAAAATAAAATATGCACATCTATCTCTAATACAGAAATAAAAACGGAATACAGGTAAAATCCTCACCCTCAGATATTTCAGTGAGCTCCCTTGTACACTCTAAACTCCCTTTAGTCTGGGTCCAGCTATCATTCACACACCCCTCTAGTCACTGTCTCCGTCCCAATTTCTTTGAGGTATCCTCAGGGGTGGAGAGGCTATCCCTTGAGCCAGCTGAAGACAAAATGGAGGGGTTTTCCAGGGGGTTAAATAGACTTTCTCTTATGGGGGTACACCCTCCCTCCCCCATGTAGAATCCAGTCACAAAATGGAGATTTGCAGCCATTGCCCACATGCTACCTTGAACATCCTCAGGTAGACTTCTTATGTGGATTGAAGCCTCCCAGGCCCTTTTGTCTGTTAAATACTTCTGGAATGGGCACTTATTGAGAATAGTTCTTTCTCAGAAAACTGCCCAACTGCTTCACTGAGGCTATTTAAAATTAACCAAGTACACAGCCAATATTTATAATTTCGAGTACGAAAATGACACATGCATATAAATAGGATGAACGTAACCAGTAGATCATAACCCTTACAGAGATATGTTACATGGCATATGTAGCATGAAACATGTTCCAATTATATCATATACACATTTATAAGCATATCCCCATAAAGCCTTATGGAGTGCACCATCACACACTCCCAGGAGCAACTTTCCTAGACTTTTATTATTCTTTTGTCCCCATGAATTCTTTCCTGAGGATTTTGAACTCCTGACTTTCATTTTTGATGTAATTAGGGGAAGCAATATCACTGTAACTGCCTGTACAGAAAAGTAATAACCATGACAGGCTGTGACAGCTTAATTGTATATACGTCAGAGACATACTACAATGGCATTTGCTACCTCCACAAAGCTTCCTCAAACCAGATTTTAATGTCTGACTCTTTCCCTCCCCCGGTTAGTATCTCCATTTACTCAAGCAGTAGATGCACATGCTTTTAGATCCACAGGCCTGGACTTCAGTCCTCACAAATGACCCATTCTTGGGCATGCGCACACGCATGATGAGCAGTGGCTGGGAGCAGTGACTCTCTTTTGCCCTGTCAGGTGGAACGAGCCAGCCTGAAGCAAAGTAACAACCTTGCATGAAAACCTTCTCATTAGTCAGTGTTTGGGGTTTTATTCATTATGATGCTCCAAACACTCTATTTGAGTCTTTATTTTAAATATTATTCTAGACCACCTTCAAAGTGACCTCCTGAGGTAATTGCTGGTCTCCTTTCTAGCAGAGAACAGCTTTGGAGTAAGTACAAGAGCCTCCTAATTAGGGTTTGAAACATTAAAGAGATTACTTCATTTCCCCAGGTACTCGCGTGACTGGAATACATTTTCCATTGCTCTTTTGTCTGAACTCTGGAAGGGTGACAGAGTTATTAATTAAAACATGGGGGTGCTTGAGATTTGGAAGTAGAGCAAGAATTGAAAAAGACCTGAGACGCTTCCCTTTCACCCCCTGCAGTTTCCTCAGTTCCAGACTTTCTCATGTAAAGCTTCTTCCCGGCGAGAGAATGCTCCTGATATCTGAGGAAGCCTTTTATTTCCGGTCAGAATTTGTGTCTGTTATTTGTACTGCACTAGTACCTCAGAGCCCCATCATGGGCCAGGTCCCCCATTGTGCCATACAAACACAGAACAAAAAGCATTTAGACCCCCAAATCAGTGTTCTAATATCTGAATATGGGAGGCATTTTCTCAAACATCTTAGTGACTTAGCTCACAAGCCCTATTGAAAGTCACTTTGATTTGTGCTCCTAAGTTGTTCAGGTGCTTTGGAAAATCCCACCATAAATCAGCTTTTAGGAGCCTAAAATCAGGCTGATTATTGACACTCGTCTTTGTTGATTTGACTGTCAAGGCCTGATTTTTTTCCGCAGGCAATTAGCATCCCTATCCCCCATTGTCTTCCACTGGCATTGTAGGTGCTCAGGACCTCTGACGATCAGCCCCTGAGTTAGAAGCTCAGAGCCATAGGGCAAATCAGTGGCGAGGATTGGCATTTGGACTCCTCCAGCCTGTGAATTGCAACCCCCTAGCCCAGTATTCGTTCCTAAATTAGTTGTCTCATGTCTACCTTGCCCAGCATGTGGAATGTGCTCATCGGTTCAATAACAATGAACGAATGTGAGCGGATCCTGCTGTGTGTGTACGGCATGGGAGGAGGACCCAGGCTGAATCCATCCCAATGTATAGATGCACTCCAACAGAGCTTCACGCTGACTGCTGAACTGTTCTAGCTCTATGTCACTTTCAGCCGCTCGCTGTTTTCCTTAATGATTTTATCTCCCACAGAAACCCTTCTTTGTCTGTCCCGCTTAGCTGCAGCCTCCCTGCCGCCCTTTCCTATGTCTGAGGAAAATCGAGGGCCCAGCTGGCAAGATGCACTTGCGAGTAAGTGCAGCATTGAGAGTGATTACTCATTTTTTAACAAATACGTTATAAAAATAATGACGCATTAAAAAATGTTTCCTTCCTTTAGAATAATGTTAATTGCCTTCATTTTTGAACTTCCTTCCATGGAACATTTCATAATTGAATTCCTAAATCACTGACTGTCTCTAATGAGCATAAAAGGAGATTCCCAATGCATTCTTCAAAAGTATGCTCTGGAGACTGGTTGGCTGGAAGATAGACCCTTGGATCACAGATTCCACTCCAGTCCTTGACCAGTCAGCATCAAGTGAACAACTAAGTGCTTAATAACAGAGTCTAAACACTGTTAGGTCTCCTAGGTTCAATTCAGGATTGCATGTAGGTGTGTGCTTAAGATCAGCCCTTTTCAGTACGGCATTTTAGTGAGTGATTAAGCGTGTGCTTAAGATTGCCCTGAATGGGGATGGTTTCTTGAACCAAGATCCGGGTACGATGAGTAGATTGTTCTTCAATCACACCTGCACTGGGCAGGGTGAGGTGGGGAGCAGCAGTAGCTTACGTGGTGTGGTAAACCCAGGGCTGGAAGGCTGTGGTGAGAGGGGAAAACTGCAGGTAAATTAGGTCCAGCTGAGAAAGGCTGCTGCAGCCAGCAGCAGGGCCAGCTGGGACCAGTTAAGGAGCAAGCCAGAGCCCTTTAAAGAGACTTCTCCCCAGAGAGGGGTGTGGGAGTGAGGAGTGTGTTTGGAGGCAGGAGGAGTTAGAAGATTGAGTTTGTGAAGCAGAAGGAGGTAAAGGCAAGTGAGAGGCAGTTACAGGGAGGCTGCCAGCAGGCAGGGAGGCAGGAAGGAGCCCCCCCCCGGAGGGAGCTAGCCCAGCCTAACCAGCGAGAGGCCAAACCCAGACGGGGGAGCTGCCCAGAGGACTGGAGCCTGGGGTGCCCAGGGGGGCCCCCTTGCCACAAGTGGTGTCAGAGGTGGGATCGTGAGTAGACGTGCTGGCAAGACCCCTCGACCAGGGCGAAAAGCCCCCCCCCCTTATTCAAAAACATAAAAAGAGAGAGAGAAAATGGAGGAGGTGGTGAAAGCACTGGTTCAGGCCACTGCGGCCCAGCAGGAGGCTGTTCGAGTGCAGCAGGAA
Source organism: Sternotherus odoratus (assembly GCA_032164245.1). Classification (NCBI taxonomy): domain Eukaryota; kingdom Metazoa; phylum Chordata; order Testudines; family Kinosternidae; genus Sternotherus; species Sternotherus odoratus. The sequence continues at coordinate 38,181,595 of JAVMKO010000005.1, read as the reverse complement.
ACCAACCAGTTACTGATGTCCCAGGCAGCCCAGGACCGAGCCACATTGCAGGAGTTAGTGAAGCAGGTGAAAGTCCTGGGCACCCTGGCCCGTGGGGGTCCCGATGCCCGGCCGCTGCGGGCAAGCAACTATTTACAGAAAATGACGGCGGACGACGATACCGAGGCCTACCTCCTCGCATTCGAGAGGACAGCCCTGCGAGAGGCCTGGCCCCGGGAGCAGTGGGCAAGCATCCTGGCCCCTTTTCTGTGTGGAGAGGCCCAGAAGGCCTACTTTGATCTGGCAACCGAGGCTGCTGCAGATTATCCCCAGCTCAAGACTGAAATCCTGGCAAGGGCGGGAATGACGCCAGCCCTGAGAGCCCAGCAGTTTCACGACTGGAGGTACAAGTCCGACAAGCCACCAAGGACCCAGCTGTTTGACTTGATTCACCTCGCCCAGAAGTGGCTGCAGCCTGAGACCCACAGACCAGAGAAAGTGGTGGAAATCCTAGTCCGGGACAGGTATATGCGGGGGTTGCCACCCGACATAAGGGGTTGGGTCCGTAAGAACGATCCCTCCTCCTATGACGAACTAGTAGCCCTCGTGGAGAGACACCTAGCCTCCCAGGAGCTGCCTCGGACTACCAAGGAAGGAGTGCGCCCGAGTAGGAGGCAGGGCACAGGGCCAAAACCCCGGGGTACCATGCCCCCAAGCCGTTACATAGAGGGAGGGAAAGAGGCTGGGGATCAGCCTGAAAGCATGGAGAAGCTTGGGGACTGGGGGAACGAGACTCGGGGGGTACGGCCTAACAGTCCGAGAACCAGGGTGCTAGCCCGAGCGGGTATACGCTGCTACGCATGTGGGGAAGTAGGGCATATAGCGGCCCAGTGCCCAAACCAGGCCGAACCCATGCAATGCGACCTGGGGGGGATGGAAGGTCCCTGTGTCCTAATAAGTCAGGTGGGGGTCGCGGTGGCCCCCCATAGATACACCCGGCCCGTTAAGATGAACGGCATTAGTACCACTGCGTTAGTAGACTCCGGGAGTGCGGTCACGCTGGTCTCGGGGAAGCTGGTCGGGCGAGACCAACTGTCGCGGGCCAAGCGCTCCGGAGTATCCTGTGTACATGGGGATGTCAATTATTACCCCACCATCCCCGTAAGTATAGACATCCTGGGAAACCCCACGAAGGTAATGGTGGGAGTAGTCCCGAAGCTCCCCTACCCGGTCCTGATCGGGCGAGACTTCCCAGGATTCGATAACCTGCTCCCCGGAAGGGAGGCAGAAGGTGTTAGTGCCAAGATCCAAGAGAGGGTGCCAAGGGAGTGTGGACCCCCGGCCTTCCGAGAGTTTGACCCAGGGCTATTTTCCCTGCCGGGGGGACCCAAGAAGTCTCGGAAGGAGAGAAGGGCAGCTAAGGAGTTGGGGACGAAGATTTTGACCCAGTACCGAAGGGTAGCGCTGGTAGGGGAACAAGTAAGCCCCAGGGGGAAGAGGACTCGGCGAGCTGCGGGGGAGCCCGACGCCGGACCGAGTGCCCCCCAGACTGACCCCGAGAGGGAGCCGGGGATAGATCCCCCGGAGCTAGGACCGATTGGCCTGTCAATGGAAAGCTTTGGGCAGGATCAAGCCAATGATCCAGCCTACCACAATATCCAGAAGGAAGTAGTGGAGGTGAATGGAGTCCCAGTAGAAGGGAAAGTTAAGGGCCAAGGACCGTATTATGTGATAAAGGGGGACCTATTATACAGAGTAGTCCGGATGTCGGACCAAACCATAGAGCAACTCCTGGTTCCCCAGAAACACCAGAGAGGCGTGATGGACCTAGCCCATAGCCACCTCTTCGGGGGCCACCTAGGGGTGGATAAAACCCTCGACAGGGTCCTGAAAAGATTTTTTTGGCCAGGAGTCTACGCGGCTGTCCGCCGATATTGCGCCTCCTGCCCGGACTGCCAATTGCATGCCCCCCGGCCGCACTTGCGGGCCCCGTTGGTACCTCTGCCCATCATTGAAGTCCCCTTTGAGAGGATCGCTATGGACCTGGTAGGCCCACTAGAGAAATCTGCCCGGGGCCATCAGCACATACTGGTTGTGCTTGACTACGCCACCCGATACCCGGAAGCTGTGCCCCTACGGAACACGATGTCCAAGACCATAGCCCGGGAATTGGTGCAGATTTTCTCCCGAGTAGGAATACCCAAGGAGATCCTAACCGATCAAGGGACCCCCTTTGTGTCGAAGCTGATGAAGGACTTGTGTGACATGCTCCAAGTGCGGACCCTGAGGACATCGGTTTACCACCCTCAGACGGACGGTCTGGTCGAACGCTTCAATAGGACATTGAAGAGTATGATGCGGAAGGTAGTGAGCCGGGACGGGAAGGATTGGGACACCCTGCTCCCCTACCTACTGTTTGCCGTGAGGGAGGTACCGCAGGCCTCCACGGGATTCTCCCCGTTCGAGTTGTTATATGGACGCCACCCTCGGGGCATACTCGATATAGCCAAAGAGGGTTGGGAGGAACAGCCGAAGCCGGAGAGAAATGTCATCGAGCATGTGCTACGGATGAGAGAGAGGATAGCCCAGGTTACCCCCATAGTGCGAGAGCACATGAAGAAGGCCCAAGAGGCCCAGCGGACGTATTATGATCGTCGGGCGGTGAGCCGGAAGTTCCAGGTGGGGGACCGAGTAATGGTGCTTGTACCCACGGCTGAAAGTAAACTGTTAGCCCACTGGCAAGGGCCCTATGAGGTGATCGAAGCCGTGGGAGACGTGGACTATAAGGTCCGACAGCCGGGACGCCGGAAGCTGGAGCAGATCTATCATGTAAACCTACTGAAGCCTTGGCAGGATAGAGAGGCTCAAGTAGTCGCGCTCGGAGCAACCCCCCGGGAAGGGAACCAGCCTAGCCAGGTAGGGATATCCCCCGAGCTGACCCCAAACCAACGAGAAGAGGTGATCAGCATGATCAGACGGCACCCGGACGTGTTCTCGGAGACACCAGGCCGAACCAGGGAGGTATGCCACCACATCCGCACGGAGCCTGGGGTAAAAGTGTGTGTCAAGCCCTATCGGATCCCAGAGGCAAAAAGGGAAATGATTGGAACAGAAGTCCGGAAGATGCTGAGATTGGGGGTCATAGAAGAGTCCCATAGCCAGTGGTCCAGTCCCGTGGTCCTGGTACCCAAGCCCGATGGCAGTGTAAGATTCTGCAATGACTTCCGGAGGCTGAACGACGTGTCCCAGTTCGATGCCTATCCGCTACCACGAATAGATGAACTGATCGACCGATTAGGAACAGCGCGGTTCCTGTCCACCCTGGACCTGACCAAAGGCTACTGGCAAATCCCCCTTGCCCCAGCGGACAAGGAGAAAACAGCCTTTTCCACTCCAGATGGTCTGTTCCAATACACGGTTCTCCCCTTTGGATTACATGGGGCCCCCGCCACCTTCCAGCGGCTTATGGACAAACTGCTGCGGCCGCATCGTAAGTACGCGGCCGCTTATTTGGATGATGTGATTATCCATAGCCCCGACTGGGAGACACACTTGGGGAAGGTGGAGGCAGTGCTAGACACCGTGAGGAAGGCCGGTTTGACTGCGAATCCCGCCAAGTGCTCAATTGGACTAGCAGAAGCCAGATACCTCGGGTATGTAGTGGGGAGAGGCCTGGTGAGACCCCAGCTTAACAAGTTAGAGGCAATCCAGAAGTGGCCACGACCAGTCCGGAAAAAGCAGGTCAGGGCATTCCTGGGGTTGGTCGGCTATTACCGACGGTTCATTCCCCATTTCGCCGCCCGGGCATGCCCACTAACTGACCTGACGAGAGCCCGTGGCCCGGATATCGTGAAATGGTCGAACGCAGCAGAAGAGGCGTTTAAGGATCTGCGGACGGCCCTCTGCACCGACCCCGTGCTAATAGCCCCGAATTGGGAGAAGGAGTTCTTATTGCAGACCGATGCCTCCGAAGTAGGGCTAGGAGCAGTGCTGTCCCAGATGATAGATGGAGAAGACCACCCCATTCTGTACCTCAGTCGGAAGCTCCTGCCCAGGGAACAGAAATACGCCGTGGTAGAGAAGGAGTGCCTGGCAGTGAAGTGGGCCGTAGAAAGCCTCCGCTACTACCTGCTCGGAAGACGGTTTACCCTGGTCACGGACCATGCTCCGCTGAAGTGGATGCACCAGAATAGGGATAAAAACGCAAGGGTCACCCGGTGGTTCCTCTCACTACAACCCTTCCACTTCTGCGTACAACATAGGTCCGGCCTCCTGCACGGAAATGCGGACGGCCTGTCCAGGGTACACTGCTCAGCGACCCAAGTAGCCCAACCCCATGGTGTTGAGCAGGGGGGGGGATGTGTGGTAAACCCAGGGCTGGAAGGCTGTGGTGAGAGGGGAAAACTGCAGGTAAATTAGGTCCAGCTGAGAAAGGCTGCTGCAGCCAGCAGCAGGGCCAGCTGGGACCAGTTAAGGAGCAAGCCAGAGCCCTTTAAAGAGACTTCTCCCCAGAGAGGGGTGTGGGAGTGAGGAGTGTGTTTGGAGGCAGGAGGAGTTAGAAGATTGAGTTTGTGAAGCAGAAGGAGGTAAAGGCAAGTGAGAGGCAGTTACAGGGAGGCTGCCAGCAGGCAGGGAGGCAGGAAGGAGCCCCCCCCAGGAGGGAGCTAGCCCAGCCTAACCAGCGAGAGGCCAAACCCAGACGGGGGAGCTGCCCAGAGGACTGGAGCCTGGGGTGCCCAGGGGGGCCCCCTTGCCACAGTGGGCATTTCCGTGGGGCTGATTGCCAACACAAAGAAGAAAATCAGGAACTGGGTCACAAAAGTCCACAGGAGTTTAACAGATGTCAGAGTCCTTTTTATTCTCCTTCTCCTGTTGGAGCCTCTTGGGGTCACATTTTCAAAGTGTTCTTTGCAGCCATGAGAACTAGAAACTCCTTTTCCTTTAAATAAAACTTTTGATTCTTTGGTGATAACCTGATTCTAGGCACCCAAGGCTTTAAGGAAAACCCCATCAGAAGACTTGGCAATTAAATTTCCAACAGTGAGCAACACAGAGCTGATAGGAAACGGCAAAGCTTCTTTGTAGCATCTAGCACTAGGTGTCCAGTGGGAGGGTGAGACTGAATTCACCATCATCGTGCTATGCTGGAAACAAAGTTGTTTGTCACGTTAGTACAGAAGGGCTCATTAGGAAGCACCATTCTAGAGGCTGGGGTCACCTGAACCCCAATCTTGCCACCCCTGCAGGGAGCAGAAAAGTAGCCAATGGGAAAAGCTTTACAGCACATGGAGTTCTTCCCCAGGATGAGTGCAAGAAACCGACTGCAGTGGGGCAAAGAAAGTAATCTCGCAAGTTCCCCCAGCTGCCTAGAAATAAAAAAACAAAAACCTTGAACTGATGAACTATCATCCTTTGAAAGCTGCAAATACAGCTCATTAACGGGGAGCTCCAGCAGCTTTGTCGAGTCTCTGGTAATGAACAGGTAGATCGTGACAACCAGCAAAGTCAAGTCAATAATGAGTAATGCAGAATTTATTGGCAGGCGCTTTCCTCTTTTGTGTCTCTGCTTCAGATCACGGTGCTGCGGCTTCCAGGCATGTCTTTGGTAATTGCATCATGGCTTGTTCTGCTGAGGGGACGTCTTGTGCTGATACTCTGTATCCTCAAGAAGATAGGGGAGGAAGAGCGTGTATTAGTGGAATCACCTCCAAGGTCCAGTCAGGGCCAGGACCCCATTTTGCTAGAAGCTGTACAAACACAGAACAAAAAGATGATCCCTGTCCCAGAGCACTAAGTCCTGAGGATGAGTATCAGCCCCTGATTCACTACCAGCTATTCACCCAGAGCTGGAAACTGGCCTCTGGGATCTCTTCCCATCTCTTCTAGCCTCACTTATATAGCAAAGACTTTGCTCCCCAGAAGCTTAACAACATTTTGAAATCCCTGAGGCTTCCTCCTGCCATCTGGCAGTTTTAGAGCCTGGCCTCTTCACCCGATCTGCCTCCCTTTCTTTTCAACGTGGTTGCACTCTTCCTTTTTCTTAGCAGGATCCCGTCTTCGTCAATCCTTGCTCTTTATTTGAAGAACCAAGACAGTTCATTTCTTACTGCTGTGCTCCTACTTCCTTTGATTCCCCGAGGCAACTCCTTTCCAGTCCAGCCCCCTGAGTAAACTGCTGGTGCTGGACTGAACAGGGAGATTCTTGGGTCATTGCTCTGCACAGAGTCTTTCTCAGATGCTGGCTAAGTCTCCACCAAGTCCCCAGTTCAGCAAAGCACTTAAACATGAGCTTAAAATTATATATGTTCAGTAAAGCACTTATGTTCATGACTAATAGATCTGGACCAAGAAAAAGTTGTTGAAACTCCCCCTCCCATGGAAACAAGGGGGTGGAGGAATAAAATAAAGGGGAGGGAAAGAGAATCTTTGACATCAAAGTGAGCAACATGCTCCTTATCAAGTATCCTGTATATGCTGCTACTTCTCCCTGAAGCTCTTTGTAGGGAGAGTCTCATCCCACAACCAGCCTGCCGTGGGCCAACCCCTGAAATGTCTCTCCCATGTCTAGCATCCCCAGCCATAGCGCTGAACTGGACAGTATTGTTTAACCTGTTCAGCACCAACACAAATCCAGCAACCTCGCCTCCATTGCCCCCTTCAGGCTGCCAAATGTGCCAATGTCCCACAGGAAATGTTTCCCCAGGGAACTATGAAATTGTCCATCATGAGTTGCATGTGGCATATGCCCACTTAATTCATGTGTTAAACCTACTCACAGTTGGCCTAAAAGGGTGGCTTGCCGTTGGACTGCAGAGCCTCGGGCTAAACCAGCCCTGATTACAAGATGAACCCCACCTGAGAGGAATCAGGCAAAAAAATTTACAAGGAAGCAGGGAGCAGCAGAGAGGGTGAGGTAAGAACATGAGAGCTGCCATACTGGGTCCCACCATGGCCCATCTTGCCCATCTCCAGGCTCCCACAGTGGCCATTGTCAGAGCTTCAGGGGAGTGTCCAGAACAGGGCAATTATGGAATGATCCATCCCGTTTTCTACTCTCAGCTTTGGAAATCAGAGGTTTAGGGTCACCCTGAGCATGGGATTGAAAGCCATTCATGGACCTACCCTCCAGGAACTTATCTAATACTTTTTTGAACCCAGTCATACCTTTTGGCCATCTTAATGTGGCAATGAGTTCCCCAGGTTAGTTGTGCATCGCATGAAAAAAGTACTTTGTCTTGTTTGTTAAACCAGCTGCCCATTATCTTCATTGGGTGAACCCTGATTTTTGTATTGTGGGGAAGGATAAACAACACTTTTTCCCTGCCATTCATGATTTTATTTACCTCTATCATATCGTTACTTACTTGTCTCTTTTCTAAGATGAACAGCCCTAATCTTTTTAGTCTCTCTTCTTATGAAACCATTCCAGACCCTTGATCAGGTTTGTGCCCCTCCTCTGAAACTCTTCCAGTTCCACTGTATCCTTTTTGAGATGAGGCAACCAGAACTGCACACCATGGATTTAGACACTCTCATGATATCTTCTGTCTTATTTTCTATCTCGTTTCTAAGTCATTTCTAATCTACCATTAGCCTTTTTGACTGTTACTGTACATTAGGTGGAAGTTTTCAGATTGCTATTCATGGTGACTATAATAACTTTCTTGTGTGGTAACAGCTAATTTAGACCCTATTTTGTATGTAGAGTTGGGATTATGTTTTCTAATGTGAATTACTTTGCAACATGGAATTTCATCTGCCATCTTTTTCCCAGTCACCCAGTTTTGAGAAATCCCTTTGTAACTCTTCACAGTTTGTTTTGGACTTTCTGCGTGCCACTGGGCAAGTCATTTAGATAATCCGTGCCTCAGTTTCCATCTGTACAATGGGGATAATAGCAGTTCCCTGCCTCAAAGGATAAAGGCATTGAAGATCATGAGGTGTTCAGATACTATAGTATCGTATACACACCTAGGATATTTAGAAGATCAGTGATCATAAGGGGTTCACTTATATCACATCCAGAAAAGACTAGAGAAATACAGGATTCATTTCCTATAGTCTGAGTCCTTTCCAATAGACATAATATGGACCCTTTTTCTTAATCTACCAATAGCAGCTCTGCACAGTGGGCTCACAGAAAAGCGTTCGCTAGCCCAAAGGAAAACCATGTTATGTTAATACACTAGTCGTTAACGGATACAGGCTGCAAACAACCCACTATAATGTAAAGCTGCATCCACTAACAGAATCTAAACTGGGTGGAATAACCAGGCAAACTCCTTGGACAAAATATACTACTAAAGTTAAAAAGTTACAGCAGGGATTGTCTGAGCCCTTTTATCTGTTCAAAGGTAATTGGTAGAAAACATATTACGAGATCTCCAGTATTGGAGGTAACAAAGAGTCCTGTGGCACCTTAAAGACTAACTAACAGTAAAGACTAACTCCAGTATTGGAGATTGTTCCTTATTGGTGTTACACAGCATCATGCTCCAAAAGCACAATATATGTGCCATATCTTAAAGAAAAAAAATGCCCACTTAAAGTGCAAGGAAGAATGTAGCTAATTAAGACTGTTCATTTAAACTTCGCACATGTGGCACAGAGAACACAATCCAATTAACACAGAGCACTTTGCTAGGGGCATGTATAAAACAGGTGTTCTGGAGAGGAACCCTACGGGCTTTTGAGCTGCAGTCTACATAATAAAACTTTGCCCTTTTAAGGTAATTTTAATACTATTTCTGTGACTACAATTTGCAGTGGAAAATAAACAGAGATAATACATATACATGACTCTTTAAATATCAGCTGCAGTGTGTGGAATTTTTGCAGCTCAACCTCTTTCCCTGTTGATCTGTATAACTTATTAGAGAAATTTACTTTGAGTCACATAGAGGGAACAGAGAGCTACAAGGTGTTATCTACATGTTCTAGAATGAGGTCTATGGGGCACCCCTAAAATTGATCAGCTCCCTGAAATCACCAGTCTCTGGCAACACGAGCCCTGCCTTCCAGGCCCCTATTGGTCACCTGCTCTCCACACAGGTTAGCGGTAGGCACATGCCACCCCCAAGCATCCCTCCTGGAGTGCTGAGTCCCTTTTCCACTGACACTGACAGGCCTCTCCTACTAGCTACCCCCAAAGCAACAATACACCCCAGCTTGTGAGACTGAACTCAGGATCGCCCCTCTGCTTAGAGAGACGGGGTGAAATCAGGAATAAGTTTATCCTCAACAGAGATCCGAGTGCTAGTGGGCAAGGGTATCGGAAACAAATGGTTCCATATAAAACAAAATCATGCCAAGCTTTCTGGAGACTCAAATAACAAGGCATTTCCCCCTCTCCTGAAAGCTAGCTTACCCCAAGTCCTTTCCCCTGCATTTTCAACCAGTGCTTCTAAGATCAAGCCTACTGGCAGCTTGTCCTCACAGAATGAAGGAATACAGAAGAGTTCATCTGTACCCCAGATATAGTTTCAAAAAGTCATGGTCTTACCTCCAAACAGGACAACTCTTGCTGGGGTTTTTTCCTCTAGCCGCTGTAATCTATTGATTAGTATTTTGCCCAGACTGCAAATGCGCGTTCAATATTCTCTTTGCATAGACGTGCCAGGATAAGCAGCATCTCTTTCCTCCCTCCACAGACCCCCACCTGCCAGGTGTTTGTGGATTACCTTTTGGTGATCGGTCTTAACTCACAGACCAAGAAAACATAATTGTTAGTAAGTGTGTGTGTGTGTGTGTGTGTGTGTGTGTATGTATATCCATATTCACATTTTTTGTACATAAATCTTGCAATGATTCTGATGACCAGTGTGACAGAGGCTTTCATTAGAGATGTCACATAACATTGGTTTGGTGAAGAGGTCCTCCCTGTGTTCTGCCTGTGGGGATCAAGATGTTGTTGGGTCACCACAAGTTTTTCCTTTGCACCTCAGGAGCAGAGCTGTTGACTGTGGACTTCATCCTGGAGTTTTAGCTGATCTTGGGTCCAGGCCACCGAGCCTGTCATAACCATACAGCGAAGAGTAGCCTAGAATTCCCCTTACCTGTAAGGGGTTAAGAAGTTCAAATAACCTGGTTGGCACCTGACCCAAAGAACCAATGGGGAAAGAAGATACTTTCAAATCTGCCGGGGGGGAGGGGAAGGTTTTGCTTGTGCTCTTTGTTTGTGTATGTGTTCTTTCTAAGCCAAAGAGAGACCAAGCAGAAAAAAACCACCATCTCTTACAGACAATCAGAAATAGGCATCCAGAATTACAAAAATAGTAAATAAAAGCCAGGCAAGGTGTGTTAGATTAACTTTTGTTTTAGCTTGTGAATTTTCCTTTTGCTAGAGGGAGGTTTATTCCTGTTTTTTGTAACTTTGAAACTAAGGCTAGAAGGGTTCCTCTGTGTTTTTGCATCTTTTGTTACCCTGTAAGGTTATCTTTCATCCTGATTTTGCAGAGATTCTTTTACCTTTTCTTTAAATAAAATTCTTCTTTTAAGAACCTGATTGATTTTCATTGTCCTGAGGATCCAGGGGTTTGGGTCTGTGCTCACCTGTACCAACTGGTGAGGATATTATTCTTAAGCCTTCCCAGGAAAGGAGGTGTAGGGCTTGGGGGGATATTTTAGGGTAGATAGGGCTCCAAGTGGCCCTCCCTGAACGTTTGTCTAAATCACTTGGTGGTGGCAGCATACCATTCAAGGACAAGAGATGTGTGCCTTGGGGAAGTTTTAACCTAAGCTGGTAGAAATAAGCTTAGGGCGTCTTTCATGTGGGTCCCCACATCTGTACCCCAGAGTTCAGAGTGGGGAGGGAACCCTGACAGAGCCCCTTAAAGATAAGGACTGAAACCTTGAACCTGACTCAATGGAAGCTGGCATAGGGAGCAAAAGACAGGTTTAATGCATAAGGTCACAGTGGCCTGTGTTTGATAAGGAGATACACTGCAGCTGTCGGGACTAGCTGGAGTTTCCTAAGGGCTGGGGGCTTCGTGCCCAGACATATTGATATGCAAAGTGGTCCTGATATAAGTTTCTAAAGCATGGATGCTCAGATTCTCAGCTGGTGTAAATCAGTGTAGTTCCACTGGTGCTAGACTTGCTTAGGGCCAGATTCTCAGTTGGCATATCACTGATTATAGGTGCTACGATAACCCACAGTAAGGGAGGGTATGCCAATGTTCCCCTCTAGAGTCTTGTCTATACTAGATGTTCATGAGTCTGCTACAGCTGCCAGCTAGGGTGGTTAGTCACTTACCTCAAATAGATGCTTGAGCAGTTGGCATAAGAGCTCTAGGGTTCAAACCGTGCCTGTGACCAACTGATGTCAGTTACAGTGTATAAATGTCAAGAATCAGGGTGGTAGCCGTGTTAGTCTGGAATAGCAGAGTTAACAAAGTCCTGTGGCACCTTAAAGACTAACTATAAAGTTTTGAAGCATGAGCTTTCGTGGGCTAATACCCACTTCGTCGGATGCAGGCAGTGGAAGTGTTCACAAACAGGCAGTTATAGAAAAGTAGGTAAGAGCCAGGTGGGAGGTGAAAAGGTTAGTCCAATTAAGCTGAGCCAGCTTGTTATCTCCGATCAGGGAGTGTGGATTATTCTTCTAGCATTTGAATGGGGTGTGTGAACATGGAGAGACGAGAAACAATGTCTGTAATGAGCCAACCATTGTAGATCTCGGTTCAATCCCAGAGTGTGTGTGCTGAATTTGCAAATGAATTGAAGTTCTGCAGTCTCCCTTTGCAGTCTGGATTTGAAGGTTTTTTTCTGCAGTATGGTGACTTTTAAATCTGTAATAGAGTGTCCAGGCAGGTTGAAGTGTTCCCCTACAGGTTTTTGTATATTGCCATTCCTAATATCTGATTTGTGTGCATTTATCCTTTTTCGTAGGGACTGTCCAGTTTGGCCGATGTACATAGCAGAGGGACACTGGTGGCATATAATGGCATATATGACATTGGTTGATGTACAGGTGAAAATGGAATATCATCATCAATATACCCCATTATTATCCGCTCCTGTCTCCGCCGCACCACCAATACTCTTTGTAACAGGTTAGGTAGAACTTTACTCATACATTTAAACATGAAAAACACAACTTAAACTTAAATCATTTCCTCCCAAGTAATAAAACTAGAGGTTTGTAGCACCTGTGCTAAAGCAAGTGAAGGCAGTGGAGAGACTCTTCTCGTCTTCAGCTGGCTTTGGAACAGCCTAAATGTACCAAATAGCTGGAGCAGAAGTATTAATAGAGAAGGTGAGTGGCAGATTCCAGATAATCATGTCAGGCTTCCTCTTGACATTTTCTTTGGTTAAAAATAAATGGCCTTTCCTTGCGTCTTCCCTGGCTCTCCCGTGTCGTTTCCCCCACCCCCACCCCGTCTGTTTCCACCTCCAGAGAAGCCTGATTGGTATAATTTTATTTTATTTTTAGCTATCTTTCATAATTGAAAGTATCTGTGTGTCAGAGAGAAAACGCTCCTCTGAATTCCTAAGCAGGCACTTACTGAAAGCCATTGATTAAAATGAAATATTTAAAGGGGTGAGGGGAGGGCTTGTTGTTTTTTATTCTGTGTACTCACAACAGCTATAGCTCTAAAACGAAAGTGTTTAATAGCATTATAAGGAATGGGCTTGAGGCCAGTGTTTCCCAGCCTCGGCAGTGGTTCCTCACCCTGAACCTGGTCAGGAGATGGAGGCACTAGACCAGTGAATGGGGAAGTGCTGGGGGATGAGGAAAGCCACACAATGCCAGATGCACCTTGCCTTCCCTACCTCCCAATCAAAAATGTGGTTCTTCTATTGTGGGCAAAGGAGATGGTGACTCACCTCTGGCCCCTACTCTTGTAGCAGCTTCTACGCTCGTCAAACACAGCTGCAGTTAGAGTTGGGCAAATAATGGAACCTTTGATTCATGGGCAATTTTAAAAAGTGGACAAAAACCCTCATTTTAGGTCAGCCTGAAAACAAAAAAAAATTGAAATTTCCAGCATATTAAAAAGGTTTTAAAAAATCACTTTGGGTCCAACAAAACGTTTCATTCAATTTTGACCAATGTTAAATGTGTTTTATTTATTTTTAAGTAAAATTTAAGAGAAATTTTGAAACAAAAATCCATTCAAAATCTAAACACTTCCATTTGAAAATGTCAACGTGAAACGTTTTGATTTGGGGGGAGGTTTTTTTTTCAAAATGAACAATTTGGCAAAAAAACAGCTTGAATTTGCAAAATGTGTCCGTGTCATTGAATCCGCATCTTTTTCATGCTAACAAATGAAAAAATTTGCCCAGCCCTAGGAGCAGCTCCCCACAAACTGAGCAACACCATGAGGCAGGCACCTGCCAGCCTCCATGTCTCTTCTTGGCTCGCAGAGGCTCTCCATGTCACCAGGAGCAGCCTGCTGGCATGTGGGGGTAACAGCAGGAGGTGCTAAAACTGAATGGTGTGGGCAAAGAACAAACAGAGGGTGGTATGGGACTAGATGAAGGGGAAATAGTACATGAGCGAGTGAGAGAACAGGCAGAGATGGAGGCCATAGTGCTAGGGCCTGGCGTGATGAGGAAAAGTCACATCCACTCAGTCACCTGTATGGGAACTTTTGACTCCGGCAGTTTGAGAATCCTGTTTGCTTTGATGTACGTTGCATACTTTGTTTCTCCAGTGCTGAGAAAGCACAGAGGCCCTGTTTGCTGTGATTTCTGTCCTCAAAGGACCATCCTTGCAATGGGTGCTTCAGTGATCCATGTCCGGCTTGGTACAATTGGCCCATTATCCTTATCCTATTATCTCTGCCTGATCTCAAAGAACTTTGCCCATGGGAGCTCCTGGAGTGATTGCAAAGGCAAGGAATTGGGCCCAGACCCCGCACAGAGCTCTGTACCCACATGATGCCCCTTGCTGGATCAGTGTCCTGGAAAGGAATCCTCCCCCGTAGCATCTGAAAAGTCGGATGCAGCTGGGCTGTTACAATCATGACAGCCTATGGGAGAGGTGGTTTCGGGCCAGTGGACCCCAGTGCTGTACTTGAGCCCATTAGCCAGGTTTCTGTCATTTCCACCCCTGCCATGTCCTGTGCAGAACGCGTGACTCCATGACAGGCTGGGGGTGCAGAGTTCCCCACTAACTGGCCACAGAGGAAACACAGAATTGCTGCTGCCTTTTGGACCAAGACACACCAGTATGTGTGATAAACCAGGACACTGTCTTTAACAGCTTCTTAAGCTAATTTTAGATTAATTACCAATAAAACTACATCTTTAAACTCTGCAGTGGGAATGTAATTGCACTTAATTGCTGAGATAAATTTAAAATAATTGCATAGATGACATTCCCTTTTCCATAGGCACACATGAAGTGATGTGGGTTTCTTGGGTAACCCACCAATATCTCCATGTCAAGGTGCAGGTCTGGGACTTGATGTGGCCTAGAAAATGGCATGGCCACAGGTCTGACCAATGCTATTAGGACAGTTAATTAGTGCTGTGCAAGATTCCAAGTGTTGCTCCTAATTCAGGTGTGAAATTTGAACATCAGGGATGCTTATTTGCAAAATGATCTGTTTGCCCAAGAGGATAGAGTCATGTGGATTAGAATATAGTGACAGAGAGGCTGATCTTGATAGCCAAGAAAGGGTAGGCAAATGTGAGATAGAGGGATGGGGCGACCAAGAACAGAGAGGAATGTGGGAAGGGGTTGGGTGGATTTGGAGAGCGAGTTGGAGGAGTGCTCAGGGTGATAATGAAAAGGACCTGGGAGACTAGACATTTCCCCGAGTGACAATAGTGCTATTTTGTGTAGTGTTTTAAATGTAAGAAACACGACAGACCCCACCCCCACCCTGGGTCTGACATTCCTTGAACCCCTGTCTTGTTCCCTGGGGACAGAACACGACATCCCAATAGCATAAGCCCCTGAAGTGATGTGATAGGGAAGGATTTGTCTGCAGCTTGGGGATCTTTTGTTTTAAGTCTCTGGCTGCAAGAGCTGGGATTTCCAGATGTCGGACTCGAGCAGCACCTGCACACATGCACTCTGATGTGGCAGTTCCCAACCCACCTTGCACAAGAAGAGTACAATGGTCCAGCAGAGGGAGCTAAAAAATTGTTTGTTTTAAGGCTTAAGGCTATTACAATGAGCATGTCTGAGTGTATAATTAATCAAAATGTTGTAGCTGTGTCGGTCCCAGGATATTGGAGAGACAGCATTGGGGAGGCAATATCTTTTGTTGGACCAGCTTCTGTTGGTGAGAGAGATGAGTATAACTTGGAAAGCTCACAAAAGTGGGTCCCCCACCTTGTCTCTCTCATTAATTAAAGGCAGATAGCCCAGATCAGAAGCCTGTGAGCCTCCAACCCTTCCTTCCTCCTCAAGTTCTGTGATGGACCCTCATGTAAGCGCTCCCTGGAGTAAAGTTACTCCTGATCAGCTTTCATTGGGGGTCACCCTGGTGTTATTTGAAGATGCTGGGGGAGATGCTTGAAAGCAAAGACACCAGGTACATGTCTAATTCCCACTAGCACCTGACTGCCATTTGTGCCTTTTGAAAACCTTCCCCATTGCCCTTTTGCTCTCTGGGATCCAAAGTAAAACACTAACGTGGAACATTTTACATTTTGCCTTTTCTTCAGCATTCCCTCAGACTTGTTGCTAGGGTCAGAGGAGTGTAGATGAGAGCATGCAATAAGGAATAGCTTGCTCAAGAAGGAAGAAATTTCAGATATCAACCAACTATGCTCGTGAGAGTCATTCAATGTCCTGGAATATGCTTGAGTTGAGGACTGGTTTTAATTTTGGGGGCAAGAGACTCTTAAATGAGAGAAGTACAGACTCCTAGTTTAAAAGAGATTAAGGCTGAGATTTGAGCACCCAATTCCTGTTGAAGGGTGCTCAAATACGGTAGGGAGCTTTGAAAATCTCAGCCTGAAAGGTGTTTGGACTTTCTGGGTTTGCTTTGATAAGGTCAAAACATTTTGTTTTGATTTTATTGCTTTGATTCATTGTGTTTCTACTTTAATATTAAAATATTAATTTTACTCTTGTATTTAATAGTTTATATTCTAATGTTTCAACATTATCCAAATTAAACATTTCAGAGTGAAAAACCTTGGAACTTCCATTCCTTGGAAAATTTCTGCTTTTCACATTTGAATTGAAAACAAATTTCATAATGCCAAAACTTCTCACAGAACAGAAACTTCCTTTTCCAGCCTGTCCTAGCTGTCAACTTCAGAGCTACAGGACTTTACTTCATGATACGAGTTAAGGAAGTTAAAGACACCTCCAAACTTTTATACTAATCTAATGGCACTGAATCATTTTGTCACTCATCAAGACTTCTGTCTGTCTAAAATTGAAATCTTAAAACTAACGTACTGTATGCTTTATTACTGATTATTTTATAGTAGCATCTAGGATTCCTAATCAGTGATCAAGGCCCACATGTGGTAGGCCCTGTACAGAGAAATACAGACCCAGAATATTGCTCACAATCTAGGCTAAGAGTTGGACAATATTCAACAGGTGGACCAAACAGGATTGGGGGGGTTGGGGGTGGAGGCATACAGTGAGGAGATAACAATAAAACAGAACATAGCAGAGAAGCACTTGGCTGACCCATGCCAGAGGAGAGTGATTTGTAGGCATTATGGCAGACGGGTGAATTTCAGGGGGCATTTAAAGAAGGATGAGATAGCAGCTCTACACATTTTGGGCATGTGGACACATCTAAGAGCAAAGACAAGCAGTCAATGCTGGCACCATTGGCAAAGTGAAGGTGGGAATCAACTTTTTGATCAATTAATGAGATGGGACTAAATGTGAAAGATCTTAAAGGCAAAGACAAGGATTTCTCTTTGAATCAGTCATTCAGCTACTCTGGGTCCTGTTTAATGGCACATGGGATAGTTGTGATGGAAAGGGAGAATGAAGATTAGCTTGGCCAGCTGCAATTGCGGTGGATCAAGACAGGCTCAGTGAATCACTTAGACCAGAGTTGGGTCAGGACACTGGAACCCACACCTCTGGTTTTGCAACAAAGTGGGATCTCAACTGACCACAGAGTGCCCCTGCACAGTGCCCCTTACCATCATGCCAGGGCGTTTGCTAAGTTAGGGGAAGAATGCCACCTACTAAATCACCCAAACTGCTTCCTGCAACACCTGGATGGTTCCTTGGAAGCTGCCTATCCAAATAGTGACTAGACCCCTGTAAAAACACTGGGACTGCTGAACAGGATGGTGAGACCAAAATAGCTGCTGGGCTTTGCTTAATCCTTACTGCACACTTCCAGTGAAATGCCAGCTGAAGGAATAGCCCTGTTTGGAGTCTTGCATTCCAAGCAATGCATTTGAGAGCGCAATGGAGGAGGTGCCGGGGAGAAAACTTATGGCATTTCCCTATGACATAGTGGCACCTACTGGAGTGATTTAGAGCACAGCTCCTTATCACAGAACATAGACAGGCACGCTCAGGCGGCAAACATTTTTAGGCACTTGTAGCTGGTTACAGGCTTGCACGGGCATGACATTATTTCCATCAACTCATCTCGCTGCATCTTAAGAAGAAAATGACAATCATCTTCACTCCCTTGGTTAGTTAGAACTGCTGTCCAGGCTTCTCTCTCAGTGTAGTGATCCCAGCCTTCAGATCTTCGACTCACCAGCCATGGCAGGGACCAATGGATGGGCCTGTCTGTACCTGAGATTCTCTAAAGGAGACCCCCAAAATAATTCCTCCAGAATAAAGGCCTCCATGTTTTGATCAGCATCTCCTCGCACACTGTAAGTGGGCTTGGGGCTACTCTGGGCCATAGTTAGCCCATCACTGGCAAAAAATCCCTGTGTTTGTTAGACATTCTTCTGCTTCTTACTGCTTGTAACTGAGATATCAATGGCAGAAACATGTACTGACTGTGTGGCACAAAATAAACTCCCTTTGTTAGTCTCTAACCTAAAGAAGCAGCCAATCACAACTAAACACTCTCTGTTCATTTCCTGGGGGATGCACAGCAGTGCTGGCCTGCCAGGATGTAGTACCAGAAGCAGAACCATCCCAAACTATCCACTATACCGTGTCCTAGGAATTCTGGCCTGATGTAACCGCAACAGACCCCGGTCATCGGCAGGCAGGATTGAACCTGGAATCTCAGTGCATGAGCCTCTACCGCATGAGCCACTAGCTGGGACAGAACACCACACTCAGGAGTTGTGTGGGTTACACTGACACTTAGGAACGCCCAAAGAAGAGACCAGCTCGGGTTTTAAGGTGCATGTCGCCAAGACGGGGCCACAATCCTGGGCTGCAGCCGAGCTGTGCTTAGAGCAGCTTCAGGGGGAAAATGGCTTTCCTGAAAAACCTTTTCAGCCCTTTGATCCTGGGGCCAACTGGGGACAGGCAGCCTCTGGCATAAGTTACAGCAGACTTAGCATTGCCTACACCTGGCATCCCAAAGTGTTCCAGCATGCTCTGGGCGCATCGAGTCGCTTCTGTATAAACCCTTCAGACCAGCCACAGGTGTGTAGGCCTCATTTGACATGGGTAATTGGACATGGATGAGACTCCCTGGTTTAGGAGACAGGATTAGGGAGGTAAATGGACCAGTGGGCTGGAAACGTGCTGTATTAGCTAAGATAAGGGGGAACCCCCCGGGAACCATTTACAAGGGCCAGGATGACAATGGATAAGATAAACCTGGAAGGTAAGATGGGGTAAAGAGTAAGTTATTTGTGGGCAGAGCGTGCTGTGCAGGGATTGGTTACTACAAAGTAACCAAACCAATCCCCAAACCTGTGATGCAATGTACAGTGAAGGCAATGGAATGTGTAAATGGGTAGAAAGGGAGAGGTTTGCTGTATAACTTTGGATGTGTAATACACGCCCTAATCGCACCCCCTACGCTTGCGTCTGATCAACGCAGCGTCGCTTTGCTGTGTGCCAGATAAACCTGAGTGATGGGACTGGAGTTGGACTGCATTCTTGGGGAACCAAGTGGAAGAGGTCTCAGGGAACCCCCAGAAACACGTTGACAGAAGCAGCTAATTCTTTGCCGTAATGCTTTGCCTTTGTGTGCTAAATCCAGGCTCCTGCTAAACTGGGCCAGGACAGCTCCATTCAAACCCACTTTTCTAATCTCATTTTTAAAAGCTCCCATATTGTTCTGACTCCCCCCACTTCTCCCTCGGCACTGCCTCTGCTCTCCAGCTGGCCCTTCCCAGAGTGGATTGCTCCCACCACAGCCAGCATGGCTTGCTCACTCTGCACAGAGGGGCAGCGGTGGAGTCTCCCTGTGTATTGGAACCAGCCAGGCTCTGCTGCAGAAGGGAGAGCTGAATGTGCGGGCGACACCAGAGAGAGGGGAAGTAGAGTATGGGCAGAACTGGGGAATCCTCCACTACACAGATCCTCCCCTCTGTAATGTAATCATACCCCATAGAGGGAATACATGACTGTCACTCCACCATTGGGCTGAAATAGGCTAAGTGGAGCCCGTCCTGCATTTAACCTGTGCACTGGGAGGGAAGATTCCTTTCCCTTCCCCTACCCACATCTTCCCCAGCACACCTGTGGGCCCAAAAGCGACAGGAGACCCTCCTTCTTGTGTGGTGAATTCAGATAGGATACACTACTGTGAACACCTCACATGGGACTAGAAGGGGTTAAAGTGGCCAGGTAGGCCAATTAACTGCCCAGGCTGCACCTGGAGGTATAGCCAGGGAGTTGATTAAAGGAGGCTCAGCTGGGCAGGAATAGGTAGGAGCTGAGACCAGAGGGGGCTGCTGGGGAAGGCTGCAGTCACTCCCTGGGAAGAGGGAGGTAGTTTGGAGCTGGTACTCCCATTGAAAGAAGGGGAACCTGGTGTGGTAAGAAGCAGTCTAGGGAAGGAACAGTGAGAGCTAAGAGAGGAAAGCCCAGAACCGCTGAGCTGAGGGTCCCTGGACTGTAACCTGGAGCAGAGGGCAGGCCTGGGTTCCTCTCCTGGCCACTGGGGAAATGGCACTATGAGGGAAGCACAGGAGAAGACTGCCTGGGACTGTTTCCATAGAAGGCCTTTGGGTAACCCCAGAAGGGGGAAACACGAATGGTGACCTCACTATAGGACTGAGTCATGAGGAGGAAGATGCGGTTTCTGGAGTGAGGAGGGTCTGTAGCGTGAGAGGATGATGGGAGAGGCACCACCTGAAGAGGGTGCACCAACTAGCAGTGCTAATCTCCAAAATGGCCAGCAGGAGGCACTACTGTGGTGAGTGGACCCTATGATGCCACCATCTTGGCCAACATTAGGGACTCTTGGTGATGCTAAAGCACTGACCAAGAGGTTACACTACACTGTCGTTTTGGGAACAAAGGGAACTCAGTTGCTTCCTGCAGTACGATGTTGGTGCTTGCACAGCCTATGTTAGTTTGCTCAGAAAACTTCCCTTCGGCAACTGGGAGAACCTGTGCCAATGTCACCAGAAAGCCCCAGCAAGGAGGTTTGTGAGGAATCAGAATGCCTTGTTTGGGTGGGGGGTGTGGGGGGGTGTTCTGGAGTTCATTTTCCCCCATAGTAACTGGATGATGATGTCATCACCCAATTTTTAAAATGACAGTTTGGAGAGAGACTAGTGGCAAGTGGTTAGCACAGGTGGGTGAGAAGCTGGACTCTTGGCTTCTGTCCCCAACACTTCCAACGACTTGGCTTGTTGGGTGTGCAACCTGAGATGCCTTGGGGCCTGATTTTCCAAAATGCTGAGCTCATAAGTCCATATGAAAACTATAAGGAGTCCCCTGGTGCTGCAGCCCCAGAGCAGCCCCAATGCCATTGGTGTGGCCAGGGAAAAGAAGGCTGTTGTCAACCCCATGTTATACCAGGGACTGGACCGGTGCTTATATGGCCCCGTACAGCCCCAGGTATGAGGGATGGGGTCACCGATATGGCTTAAAGCCACCTTTGTGCCTTTCTTTATAAGCAGCACTGAACATAGCTTGGCCACAGGTCTTATTAGTAAACAATTTTCTTCCTTCTATCGCAAGCATTCAGAGCCATGGCCACTAGAAAACAAACTGCAGTCTGCATTCCTGTTGCCATTAACAGTTGCTGTTGTGCAGCACAGACACCTTTGAATGTTAAGTTGATTTTAACCACTAGTTCCACAAAAGATGTCCTATCGAGTTCCCTGTAAGTACATGGCTGTGCAGAACTTAATTCCCCTTGAAGAACTAGGGAATGATGGCCCGGGGGCCATCTTGGCAGGTAGGAAGAACTGCCATAAGTATAGTTTTCTTGGTGAGCATTGAAATGCCAGGTTACAGGGCTATTTTCCTGAAGTGCTTCCGAGGAGGAGGAAAAAAACTGAATTGAATTTTATCCCGCATCACACTAGAAAATTCACTGCTGCTGGTGTTTCAGGTAACTGAAATGTGGCTAGTACTTCTTTGCAGCTATTTATATAGAGATCTGAGGGGTCCAATTCTGCCTTGACTTATACTGACATCAGTTGAGTTGCTCAGGATTTAAATTAGCATGAAATTTGGCCCACAGGTTTTATAATACCATGAAGGTCAAGAGGAGGCCCCTTAGACTCTGCAGGAAGATTGTAGAAGCTGAATAGGGAACAGTTGTCTCTTTGGAAAACTGGCAGGGCAGGGAAAACAGCTAAGACCCTAGACACCTTACCTGGATGTGTCTCCTAAAATAATTAGCAGCAAAGTAATTAGCAGTGTTGACATGTCAATAACTGTCATTAGGTTTCCGAGTTAACACACCCCACTTAGCTGAATGGGGTGGTTGATACATCTCAAGAAGGTAACATTGCATTGATTTATACTTCCTTCATTTACAGAAGGGTTTCTTTACACCATAAGGGCCAGAAATGATTCTTTTTAATAATGAAAGCTTGGATTTTGAAATATAATTCTGTTGCAAGATATAGACTCGATAGCAAGATCCATGTCTGGGAAATTGCAGTAGTATTACAGGGTCCCGGTCAAGAGGAGGTAAAGGAGAACATATAAAGGAGAACTTTGATCCTTGGGGGTAGGGGGTGTCAATTCACAACTGCTTTCACAGGAGTTGGCCAGGAGCCAGCCCTTTCAGGGTCATGAAGTTCAATTAACTGTACTCCCGGTCCTATTGCATCTTCTCTGCAATAAACGGCAGGGGCTGGAATGCTCCATAAGCCTCAGTGCAGTGGCTCCTGGAGGGTGCCCTAAGTGCCACCATAAGGGTTAACATACCCCTGCAGCCTCACGCAAAGCCAGGTGCAGGGATCCCTCTCCCAACACCCTATGTAAGGAATCAAGCCATAGGAGACCAGGAACTGTTGGGAGGGGGACAGTGGTCCTATGTGGAAGCGTCACCTCTCCCAAGAGGAGGAGCATAACCACCTGGCACTCCCCAGAGATCCAGGGAGCAGTGCTCCCTTTGCCCAAAGATGGGGAAGCTAGGTGGCAGGAGGAGGAGGAGGGGAGAGCGGAAATGTTCCAGGGGGAAGAGAATTTCTCTGCAGTTACAGCAAGCCCCAGATGTACCGATTTTCAAACCCAGGTTCAGTCTGAGCAGCTGCCTGGGTTACTAGGCGCCTCTAAGTGCTACTGGAATACAAATAATACCAATAAACCACCAGGGGGTGGGGGAGGAAGAATGATGGGAGGGAGGGGGAAAGGAGGGAAGGCTGAGAAAATCCGTGTGGAAAACTGCCAGGCTGTCTTTTTAGCTGTGATCTTTCTGAGACAGGCCTCGCCATTGTGCTACAGTAACACTCATTCCAGGTGCTGGCCACAGAGATCAAGAGAAAACTAAACTAGCTCAGGCCCTTAGTCAACCGTAAGTCCCTTCCTCCAGCATGAATAGCCTTTGGAAGCAATTAATTCCCAGAGCAGGTTCTGCAAATCCATCTTTTCAGCTTATCTCAGGCTGGTGGGTGAAGAGGAGGGCACTTGGCTGGTTCCTCAGGGGAGCTCTCTGTGCGGGCCCAATCTCCTGCCCAAGGGCCAGGCCGAGCAATGTTTCCCAGGGAGATCAAGGTGGCTTGAATAATTAATCACAGTTTGTACGGGGGATGCTGAGGAAGTCCGAATTAAAGTGTTAATGCCTCTTAAAAGCTTTCCTGTTTCGCAGAGGGTGTTGCTTCCCACAGATTATCTTTTTAGCTGCGGTGGGAAAGGAATTTTCCTTTTCCTAACTCTTCAGCCATCAATTCCTCCTCCCCAACCTCTGAAATCCGCTAGGGATGCACACATTTCTTCTATGGGGGCTGGGGGAGCGGAGTTTGCCGTCAGCACTTAATCGGTTTATTCCTTTCTCACAGTTATTTTCCACCAAACATCCATCGGGATGCCAATGCCGGCTTTGACCCTGCAGCTGCATTGCAAATGGGAACCACGGGAATTGGTTAATTAACCAATTAACAGGAAGCCCAGAGCCACTTGGCCTCTTCTGCAAAGGCTGTATAAAGGCTCCTGGGCCCAGATCCACAAAGGTATTTAGGCTCCTAATCACCTTTGTGGATCTGCACCTTATAGATTTGCCAATTTTGCCTGGATGTGTTCCTGGAAGTGTCATCACATGACATAATCTTTAATTCCTGGAGACTCCCGGACAATCCTGGAGAGTTGGCAACCCTAAGACCTTAGCTACTTGCAATCTCTTGTTTACTTACCATGGTTCTTGGCTCTTTCCCCTCACCACCACTTCCCCATCTTTCAGGGGAGTGTGTACTGAGGGTTTCCTGCCTGTGAACATCAGATGAGGGATGAGATCAGGATGTTAGTGACTGGGAAAGGAGTGTCACCAGTGGATGATAAGAGAGGCAAAGTCAGGCTGCTGTGCCTTTATGGCCTGTGAATTGAGAGTCCTCTCTGAAGGAGGCCTCTCTCCTGATCTGTCCAGTGGCCCCTGGCTCTGATGGGGACCTGGCTCACCTACAGATTTGCTTGTACACCCCAGTATCTCTTTGCATATGTGATTTATCAACACCCCTCCCCTCAGTTGGCTCTGCCCATGTCAGGGCTGGTGACAGGAATTTTGGGGCCCCGTACGCAGATCGTGTGGGCCCCCCCCCCCCGGTCTCCCGCTGCCCGCGGGGGCCCCCCCCCCGGCCGGTCTCCCACCGCCCGTGGGGCCCAACCCCCGCATGTGTTCTGGCCGCGTGGCCCCCGCATGCGCTTTGGCCGCGTGGCCCGGCCGGGAGAAACAAAGGGGGGGTGGGGAGAGGCTGCTGGGTGCCGGGGGAGGGGGCTGATGAGCGCTGCCCGGAGCCGCGCCTTGCTCAAAGGCCTGGCGACAAGGGGGTACAGCTGCGTACCGGGCCCGCCCCGGATTTAAGGGGCCCCCCCTTAAGTCCAGGGCCCGGTACAGCTGTACCCGTTGTACCCCCCTGTCGCCGGCCCTGGCCCATGTTGACATATGTGACCTTGCCCGCAACCACCTGTCTTCCACCAGCAGGGTTGGGACTGTGTTTCTGGAAGGTATCCAGGTCGCATTATTCTTATAATCCACTCCTGGTGTAAACGTATCCAACCATTCACTGCAAATAGTCAAGCATCTAATGCCCCACCAACATTCGAATGGATCCCTCCGTGTATTTGCATGCTTCCAGGCATTAGCCAACCATTAACTGATGGAAGTTAGGAAGACACTTCCATTGTGGCTAGACTATGCCACATTTGCCAGATTTAGTGTCCTTGTGCCTTTCTCTAAAATAGTTGGTTTTGGCCACAGTCATTCAGACTCTTCATTGAATGGATCAATGGTCTGATCCACTATGGCAATTCCTGTGTTTCTATCAACAATTAGCAAAATTGTTCCACGCAGTTTTCTCTTACAAACTTGGCCTGTTCCTCCTGCACTAGAAATGTTTGCAAGGAACTTAGAACCAAAACCCAGATCCCTGAATTTGAGGGAAGTCTGAATGCAGGGCTGGGTCCAAATTTTGTGGTTTAGGCATCTCTCTAAACAAATCTTGAAATCCAGCGAAATTCAGCCAACTCAGGGTGTCATTGTGCTTATGAAACTAAGACCAGAATCCACAAGCAATTGGCTAAGATTAGAAGATCTTCTGAGAACCTGGCTAGGGTGATCCCAATGCTGAGTCGACACAATCATGTAAAATTCCTGTTTTCCCACATTTTTATTACAATTTCAGTGGGTCTTGATGTGTTGCACTTGAGGCTGCAGGGCTGATTTGAACTGGAGCTCAGCTTTTAGGAATCTGCCTGGCTTCTGGAGGGACTTCATCGAAAACCCACCATCTCCCCAGAATGTTCCGATTCTCATGAATCAGCAAATCCTGACAAAAAACTGTTTGTCTGAACTGTTCCAGCCAGCTCTACCCAGAAGTTGGGGGTCTGTTTCTGAAGCTTAATTCTGCAAAGCTGTGTAATTTACACCTGCTGAGGATTCAGCCCATAAAGCCTGGTGGATTGTAAACCACAAACCTCTGGATCTCTGTTTTCCTTTGCGAAAGAACATACTCTCGGGTGCGTGCATTCTGTAGAGCTAGGGTGACCAGACAGCAAATTTGAAAAATCGGGACGGGGTGGGGGAGAGGTAATAGGAGCCTATATAAGAAAAAGACCCCAAAATTGGGACTGTCCCTATAAAATCGGGACATCTGGTCACCTTATATAGAGCAGGCAGGAATCCCTGTGAGCTGAAATCAATGAGTGCCTGCCCCTTCCCCCAATTCTATGCAGAATTGGCCTACTTCACTGGCCAAAAAGCAAGCCAATACTCTCCTGTGGGCCTCTCCATCACTAAACTGTGAAACCATTATGGAGGTGATTGTGCAGAGAAGCCTAGAGAGAGGAGCACTTTTGATCCATCCAATCTCCCAGGAAACTCTCCCTCAGCCTCCAGGTCTCACTGTGAAAATACTGACAGGCATGGAAAATCCATTTATAACAAAAACCTCTCTCTGAAAATCACCAGCTGCATAAGCACTACCACAGCTGCTTGCAATTTGAGAGACCACCGCAACATTCCCTGGACAGAGTTAAAGCAGGTGTTGCTCGCCTCAGTAGCTGGCATAGATTTGAAAAAGCCTGATTGTGGAGGAGAGGGGCTGGTATCAATGAGACCCTGAACTTCCTAGCTATTTGGATCCTTCCTCTCCACAATGAGAATCCTCTTTCCCCTGCCCCCCCCCAACATACTTAACTTGAGGCTACAGCCTCTTTGAATTTTTCAACCCCAGACCAGATGACTAGAACTAGAGTGACCACATGTCCGGTTCTGGCCAGGACAGTCCCTTTTTTAAGCCCTGTCCAGGCTGTCCTGACTTTGTTTGGGCAAAGTTGGGCATTTGTCTCATTTGCTCTTGCCAACTGATCATCGGGTGCCAAGGGCAATTTGGACAAATCCACAGTTTTGTCAAAAAAGTGGGATGCGATCCCTGGTGGGGCATGGAGGAACGTGCAGGAGGAGGGGGGTAATCGGCAGTGCCAGCCCTGCGCAGGAGGGAGGGCTCAGGAGAGCGGCTCAGACCAGGCCAGCCCTGCATGGACAGGCCGCAGGGGGTGGGCCTTGGGCAGGGCCGCAGGAGGGGTCATGGCAGGCATGAGGGGGGCAGGGTGGCCTGGAGGCCTGGGTGGAGCCAGGGCTGAGCAGGGCCTCAGGCCAGCCCCATGCAGTGTCCCATTTTCCCTTTGGAAAAATATGGACATCCTAAGTGTCTTTACTCTTGAGTTTTTAGTGTAAGTGGCTCAGTGGTCTGAAGACACTGCAAGTGGACAAGAATGTCCCTGCTCTCCAAGTAGTAGCTGTGTTAGTCTGTATCTGCACAAAAACGAGGAGTACTTCTGACACCTTAGAGGTACGGCTACACTACCCATCGGCTCGGCGGGGTAGCGCTCGGTGTATTGGGGATCGATTTATCCCATCTCATCTAGACGCAATAAATCGATCTCCGAATCGACTCCTGTACTCCACCTCGGCAAGAGTCAGCAGGGGAGCGGCCACGGGGGAGTCAGCGAGGGAGCGGCCACAGTTGACTCACCGCCATGGGGATGGCCAGGTAAGTCGACCTAAGATACTGCGACTTCAGCTACACTATTCACGTAACTGAAGTTGAGTATCTTAGGTCGACCTGCACCCCCCATACTGTAGCCCACCCCTTAGAGACTAACCAATTTATTTGGGCATAAGCTTTAGTGGGCTAGAACCCACTTCATCAGATGCACAGAGTGGAAAATACTGTAGGAAGGTAGATAGATAGATAGATAGATAGATAGATAGATAGATAGATAGATACGTACAGACAGAGAACATGAGAAGATAGAGGTTGCCATACCAACTGTAAGTGGCTTAATCAATTGAGGTGAGCTATTATCAGCTCAGAAGAAAATAAACTTTTGTACTGATAATCAGGATGACCCATTTCAAGCAGTTGGCAAGAAGGTGTGAGTAACAGTAGGGGGATACTTAACATAGGGAAATAGATTGCAAACATGGGGAAACAGATGCAATTTGTGTAATGACCTAGTCACTCCCAGTCTTTATTCAAACTTAATTTAATGGTATCCAGTTTGCAAATTAATTCCAGTTCAGCAGTTTCTCACTGGAGTAACAGACTTAAAAGTGACAATTCTTCAACAAGAAAACCTTCAAAACCAGACTCCAACGAGAAACTGCTGAACTGGAACTCAATTATTATTTGTCTAGTGTTTTCAGGTTCTCAGGCAAATGATGCTATAAATGTGGAAAATGTTATGTCATACATTGGCAGTTCTTACTGATATGCTCCTCCTTCCTGATCATGGATAGGGTAGGAAATCTCTGTTTTGCAGTGGGAAATCTGACACAATGTAATTTCAGTAAAAATATATAATATAACAGACCCTTGGGGGCTCAGCTCCTCAGCTGGCATCAATCAACATCACCCCATTGAAGCTACAATGATTGACACCAGCCAAGGATCTGGCCTGGATAATTTGGCCAGAGTAACACAGAAGAACTGACCAAACTCTCTCCTTTGCAGTGATGCCGCTATTCAATCTGACAAGGGGCCAAGCTGCTAGTGTGCTCACACCACTGCCGGTCATACTCGCCTACTGTGTCTCATTGGTTTCTTGTACTCCTCAAGGGGTCTGTATCCATCTCTTGACCTGCATTTAGATGGTCCTGGCCCCAAGGGGCTGGCTATCTTTTGGTTCTGTGTGTACAATACCTAGCACACTGGGGGTCCCGGGCTATAGGTGGGGGCCCTCGTCACTACAGTCATACAAATAATAAATATATAAATAATATCCTAATAATCAAACGTCCTCCAAACAGAACAAGCTCCCGCTGCGTGATTGTAAATGCAGAGAGTAAGCTGGTCCCCCCAGCACCCTCATTGCAAGCTTTTTCCTGTTATCAGATCTTCCTCCTTGCCACACACTACATTAGCTTTATTGTCCCCTCACTCGTAAAAACACTTCTTTAATTATAAGCCTGAAGACACTCAACTCCCCCACCCAGAAACAATGGGATTTGGGTACAAGTAACTGATGCTAATGCACAAGTCTCTTTTCGTGGGAAAGAAAATTCATACAGCACCCTGCTGTGAAACCTCTGCTCGGCCTAAACCCCAGCATAATGCATTAAGAAGTTAAGACTATTATCAAGCTAATAGAGCAAAAGTTCTCCTAAGCATATCTAGGATCACAGTGGTCAAACACTATGCATTAGGCAGACTGCTCTGAATCTTGCACAACGTTGTGATTGTACCCCTGTTGAGCTGATGATTATCTTGGCATTCGGCATTCACCCAGCTTTGGCTATGTTCAAATAGGTTGTTAAATTTCTGTTGTCAGCTGGCTGTTCCTTCGAGAGCCTTCTGTTAACACAGGAAGTGTGAGACAGAGAGGGGGAAAGGAGTGTGGCAGTGCACTGGAGGCCACTGGGGTTTTTTTATGATTTCATCCACATAAAAATGAGGCAAGGAATGAGTTGTCTCTGTGCCAGTAAGTCATCTCTATTTCTGTGAATCAGCACTAGCCACCTTTTAAATCACTACCAGGTATTGACAACATGATTGGCCTTTTGATAAATCTTACTGGAAACCCTTGCTGACATCTGTGCTGGCTAGTAAGGTTATGGCAGTTTAAACCTACAGAAACCTCGCTAAAAGGCCACCTGTACCTGTGATGATGATTAGCAATCTAATGATCTGTCATATTATGAGAATTTTAAACTCTTTGGGGCAGGGGCGCTCTCTCTCTGTGAGTTTGTAAAGTGCCTAGCAGAACGGGGCTCTGATATCAACTGCGGACTCCATGTCTTACTGCACTAGAAATACATTTAATAAATCTAAAGTTCTGGATTAATTACCTTATTGATTTGATGTTTGCCATTTACAGAACGGGTACATCTCCGGGGCTGACAGTGCAAACTTCCCCTAAGCTGGCTGTTCTATTAATGTCACCCTTTGACTGTACCTGGGTTGTAAGAAATTAGTTTGGCATCCATCAACCTCACTAGTAAGACAAGTAATTTAATACCAGTTTTGACTGTAGAAGCTGCAGTGTGGATACTTGTCAGATCACCAGCTCCTTTCACATAGGCCAGATGGTGACTGGATTGGTCACTCATGACCAGCGATAGCTGAATTGAAACCAGTGACCTTGAGGTGAAAAGCTCTCTAATCCATTATCAGTGCACTGAGCCATCTAGTCCCCATTTTGAGCCACTGAACCTGTTCCACACACACAATCACTACTAGTTGTGAGTGTAGTAACGATGACCTGATCGGATCCCGGAGGGCTGCCACAGAAACGCTATTTGTGGTGGATGCCTTAACAAGTCAGTGATTAAAACAGCCAGTGTCAAACTCAGGCAGCCTCCAAAACTGAAGGGGTGGAGGTGATCCTAGAATTACAGTTGCTTAGCAGCATGCTCCAACTGCACACTGCTCTGACGGGTATACAAACCCTGCACCACACAGGGAAAGGTTAAAAAGCAGCTATGGATTTGAGCAGCCCTGCCTGGCTACTCCTGCAAGTCATGTCAGGCCTGGAGGCTGGGCCTGTAAAAGGGGGAGGCCCAGCTCAGTAGACAGCAGCGCTGGGAGGAGAACAGACCTTTCCTTCCCAGCTCCTGGAGAGGACAAAAGCTGCTCTTGTGACCCTGGCTAGTCTGAGCCACCTGGGCAGAAGATGACCCACCTCTAAGCATCTGCTCTAGCACCCCTGCAAGTGGCTTGCCTGAGGGTGCTGAGCTGTAGGACTGATTGCCAGGGGCTCTGTGCCAGGTGGGAGGCCAGCCTACTTCTGGCTTCCATTGGTTAGTTTTTCTTTCCTTTGCTGTTTTTGGGAGCCAGGATGATGGACAGTCCGAGCCCTCCCTGAGGAACGATGAGCGGACCCCTAAAAATTAACTCAAGCCATTTGTTTGCCAGGGGCTCCCGGGAGGAAAGGGGCCTGTTTTGTTTCTTTTCTCCTGCCTCTCGGCAGGTGTCCGCTCCAGTGGACCCCAGCTGGAGGGCTGTTCTATCCACACCTCTACAATGGAGGACAAGGGGCCAAGTGAGGATGGAACCATGTCACACCTGAGGGGGGCTGCTCTGGAGGGACCCTGTGTCACATGCCCTCTGAAGTGCTGTCCTGCCACAAGGCTCCTTAAGGCTGGCTGCTAGCTGTCCTTAGGTGTTCCACACAGGTACCTTTGAGCAAGGATGAATCAGACACTTAAGAAAGAAATGGGGTTAAGAGGAGGCAGTTCAATCTATGATCATTTCAATTACCATCAATTAGTGCCCAAGCACACAGCATGGGAATATCTTTTGCAATGGGTGCACTCAGTCATTGGGAGGAAAAATGATGAGCCTTGCTAATTCCCCCTCCCTCATTTGCAGCTTACTCCTCTCTACATCCCACAGCTGCCGTGAGCCAGCTAATGTTTCTCTGCCTACTTTCCTCATCTCCCACCACAGCATCCCCAGCACTTTGGCTTTCTTTTCTTCCCCCGTGAGATGATTACGAGTGTCATTATGCAATAATGCTGAGTAGATCCAGAGAGTTTCCACAAAACATGTTAGCTTGACATATGAACCTTGTGCTGGCTGAGAGGCAGACTCTTCCTAGTATCCCTGCAAAGAGACTGTTTGTTCTCTCCTTGTAGCATTCAATTGCTGTGCAGGCTTCCAGCTCCTTAGTCTGTGGGGTTTTTTTAAATTTAGAAGTGAGATATTTAATGTTTTGAGCCCAGCATCAGCTGAGCAAGGGGATGGGAAACATTTCCTAAAATAACTCTGCCAGTGCCCCTCTGCCCTGACCTTAAACTCCCTCTGCTATTCCAGTCTTGATCATCCCTTTCACAGCTCTGCCAGCACTCCTCAAACACTCCTCTATTCCAGTCTTCAACCCCAATACGAAGAGGCGGGCCATCTTCTGCCCAAGTGGCTTCACTCCTAACCTGAAAAACCTTCTCCTCGTCCAGCTTCTCTAGAGCAGGGGCTGCCTATCAGTAAAGGACCTGGGCCTGACAATGTGACAGTGACTTTGGCCCAGAACCTCAGAGCTATTGAGGCACCTAATTCCCATTGACTTTAATAGGAGTCAAACACCTACCTTTGAGGATCTGGGCTTCTGTGATGGGACCAGGATGAGACCCACTGAGCCCATTTTTTCCTTTGAGTCATGATGTGGACTCAGGTCTGCAGAATAAGGGAAAGGTGGAGAATGAGCCGTAGGCCTCCAAGCCTCCTCTCCCATTCTTGTGTAGCAAAACAGGCTGGGGATGGCTGCAAGAAATTCCAGAAGCTTGCCGGAAACTAGAGCACTCAGCACCAGAGAACCCATCCAGCATTCTGGGCAAGTCAGTGGAATATAATAGCTCCAAGGTTTTCCTGTCGGTTCCCTGAGAGAGGGCTGCATCCAGGGCTATTGGACCCACTGAAACGTGGACCAGCAAAGTGCAGATCAGGCCATGGTGGGCTTTCTGCCCTCTATAGCCGCTCTATTCCCACACCCAAAGGGAATGGCAACCTGAGGGCTGGCTCACAAGGTGGGGCTGGCTCTTTTTTGATATGGGGTTGTGTGTTCCATTTGGGGAAGGGGGATCCAGATTGTGCCTCCAGCTACCCCACGAACTTCCACAGGGATGCCCACATGTAGTATCTGGACTGCCGCTTTTCACCTTAGGCCATGTCTACACTACCGCCTGGATCAGCAGGTAGAGATCGATCTATTGGGGATCGATTTATCGCGTCTTGATGATAAATCAATCCCCAAAGTCGACGCTGGAACTCCAGCTCGCCAAAAGGCGCAAGGCAGAGTCGACGGGGGAGCCCGCTGTCAACCGCTGCCGCTGTGAGGACAGCAGGTAAGTCAACCTAAGATGTGTTAACTTCAGCTATCCTATTCACATAGCTGACGTTGCGTATCTTAGGTCGACCCTCCCCACTAGTGTAGACTAGGTCTTAAAAGCTCTGGGGGAACTTAAAGTAGGGATGGGCCTGGGGCTTATTGGAAGAACTCAGCTCAAGATGGCAGCACGAGGCACAGAGGAATTAAGGCAGAAGAAAATAGACCCATTAAAGAAATTAAAAGCTTGAAAAATCAGTGCAAAGCCACCAACCAAACTCAGAAACATAACACGGGTTTGCCTTCTGTCGCCAGTGTCTATGAGCGGGAGGAGAGAGGCAGCCAGGAACTGTACATCACTTCAGGCTTGGCATGCCAAGCCAAGACACGTGGCGTCTCAAAGGGCTCTTTCAGCAGGGCTGTGTTTTGATTGGCTGCTGATCCCACTCCAGACCTGTTGAACCTCTTGGGGTGGGAGCGGGCTGGCCAGCCAGAGGCAGACAGCGCCGTGCTCTCACAAAGTTCCAAATGCTGGAGCATGCTGCTATGATTAACTCATGCTTCGTGTCAGCATGAAGACTGCAAATACAATAGGAAGCAGGGCAAAAGCCCCCTTTCACTGCCAGTTTTAGGCACAGACCTGTGAAATCAGTGGGCTTGCATAGGCATGACTGAGAGCAGAACTTGTCCTTCTAGCCACTTGCAATGCAAGGCAGTGTTTAGAATTAACCCAGTGTATGCAATTCAGTGTGTTTGAGATTCATTCTGTCAGATCCCTGCTCCCCTATAAGGCAGCCCTCTGTCTAGCTGAGACGGGCTCTCTGGGCACTTTTAGTACGCTCCTGAGTAATAGCCAGAGGGGGAAGGTATCTCACTAGTGAGAGGAGGTCTGTTCCTCAGGGACTCAACATGCTGCCTCCATACTCCCATTCTGCAGCAGTCTCAGTAGTGGACAGGATGGTCCAGTGGTCTGGACATAGGTTCAATTCCTGTTCTACCATCGACTCCCTGTGTTACCTTGGACAAGTCACTTGGTCTCTCCAGGGTCTTGTGAGGATAGAAACATTAAAGCTCTGCAGGAGCTCAGATACTGCAGTTGAGGGAGCCATGTAAGCCCCTTAGCTAGATAGGGAAAGTCTTGTCCTTTCAACATGAGGTGCTGTCGCAAGGATCTATTAATAAGATTCTGTTTACTTCCTCTGCATGTTTACACTATGTTTGCGCCCTGGAAGCTTTTAAAACAGCAGCTCAAACTTGATACAGTGAACGCCTTCATTTCAGTGGGTGAGCTAAGTCATATACTTGGCTGAGGATTGTCTCAATAAAACATGTAAACAGGATTTCCCTTTTTAAAAAAATGTATCCAAATGGCTGAACTATTTGCCCCATCCTGTGTCACGTCTCTCTGCTCCTGGGAGAGTCTCTCCCTTCCCCACCCTCCAGTTCCAGGTGGAAGAAAGAGAGAGCTACTCCTTCAGCAAGTCCAGCACAAAATGTATGTTCCACTGAAGTCTGGGTATTGTTAGGAGGTGCCATATGGCCTTAAAGGGGACTCAACGGCCCATAAGCCCAGTGCTGGCCATCTAGCCCCACCTAGGACTTCTCCCTAGCAAGGTATGTCAACACTGGAACCATCAAGGGAGAGAACCTGCAGGGCTTTGCATGTTTCGTTTAGCCTGGATAAGCCCTGAAAAGATAAAGTAGATATCTTCTCCCACACCAGCCCTGTCCAGACCCATATACACTATTAATCTGACAACACAGAGGGGCTGAGGGAGAATTCCTCTGATGCAGGGAAAGCAAAGAGCTGATGAGCCCTGGGGTGGTCCTGTCAGTGTCTTCTTCACAAGTTCAGGCATAGGGGGACACCTTGAGTGAGGGGTACACTGCCATGGAGATCCTGGGCTGAGACACCCCCGCCCAAAACAG
Source organism: Sternotherus odoratus (assembly GCA_032164245.1). Classification (NCBI taxonomy): domain Eukaryota; kingdom Metazoa; phylum Chordata; order Testudines; family Kinosternidae; genus Sternotherus; species Sternotherus odoratus. The sequence continues at coordinate 38,147,427 of JAVMKO010000005.1, read as the reverse complement.
ATCTAATTTATGCCAATTGGCTTCCAACCAACCCAGAATCTGGGTGCTGTAAAGATCACTTTAAGCCCCCTCCAAGTAGCACATTTTATGCTGCAGTCATGCTGAGAACTGTCTAAATCATTAATAGCTGCAGAACTGGGCCAGCATTTGGAAGAGAAGAGGCTATATGGTGAGATGTCCTGCTCCAGGCTGGCCTGCAAGAACAACCCCTTCTGCTTCCCAGTTTGGCAGCCCCCAGAAGTGCTTGAAAAACAATGGAATGGATTGAAAAAAGTGACCTGCCCTCCCCCCCCCCAAGTTTGTGTGAGCCATTCTGCCCATCCCCTAAGGAAGCCCAGGAACTTGCCTGGGTGCTGCATGGGATTGCACAGCACTCTTAATCTTAGTAGATAACCCAAGAAAAGTCATTGCTGTGAGTTGCTAACTAGGCTGAGAGGCAGCAGCCCAACAGGACTGAACATTATGAGGCACTAAATGGTGAAGGAGGCACGGGCCAGCCTCATGTGTGTATACAGGAAGAGCCCAATTTGCATTGCTGACACAACAATGATGCAGGAAACCAAGGACTCCTTCATGCTACTCAGATAACTGGTGTATGTGAGGTTTTTAATTCTCCCTGCAATTAAAACTCTCTCACGGTTGCCTGGTTGGCAGGGCTCATCTGGATTGGAAAGGTGGTGGATGGACTGACAATCTGAATCACCACTGATCGTGTGTCTTTAATTAGCTCTGCTCAATGAAGGGAACATGGTTAGCTGGCAGCAAAGTTATACCACCTGGTAATTGCAAAGGTTAGATAATACACTATAGCTGAGTCACACCTCAGCAGTAAGTCTCCCAGAACCTGCTGAGACAAACGCCTAACCACTGAAATTAGATCTATGAGCTCACTGAATACCTGAAAGTCTGCTGTTTTCCTGCTACATATGCTTATGTTTGTAGTAAAACTCCTTAAGGAGTGGAGAATCAGAGAGATAGCCATGTTAGTCTGGAATGCAGAAGTGACAAAGAATCCTGTGGCACCTTAGTTAGTCTTTAAGGTGCCACAGGACTCTTTGTCACTTCCTTAAGGAGTGTAACTCTCCAGTTCTTTCTGCAACTCAAAATTCAGGTCTCCACCTCTCTTTAATTAATTAAAGCACATGGACTCAAATGCCACTTCCATGGTTTTAATTGTTTTCATTTGCCGTTCATCCTGATCAGTCTTCCAGCTAGAAGCTTGAAAAATAAAAGAGTTTACCTATTAATTTCATTGCAGTAGGGGGTGAACACTGATTTTTTTTCATGCCTCTCCTTTCTCCCTGGAGAGTTGCAGGTACTAACGTTCTAGGGCTCTGAACAGAGACACAGAGTTCTTCTGCTGACTTAGCCTGTTGTGTAGATACCAGGTGGGTCCCATTAGAGCCAATCCAGGAGTATAAAAGAGGTTTGTGACCCTCTCCCTGTAGTAGAGGGAATTGTAGCTAGAATGATGTAGGAGAGGCTGCTCAGAGTAAGAAGTTTGGATTTTTGATATTAACTTCTGAGACTAGCGTGTGGCCTTTGTATCTTACTGCTTCAGATATGTGTTATATCTTGTAAAACTAGCTATTGGCCATGCATGCCCAAGTACAGTGGTTGTTTGTTTTTTGGGTTGGTTCTCCCCCCCCCCCCTTTAAATAAGAGACTTACAGAAGAACTATTTGCTTCTATGACCTCTGTACACCACTAGCTGGTTTGGCCTTTGATTTGCCTGACTAGACCTCCAGTCTATGGTACCATAAGGTTCCTGGTTCCAAGGCTTGGTTGTGATGGTACACCAGGAAGTAGACCCTATATGGGGTCAAAGAAAGCATTCACTCTAGCTCAACTGAAGGCAATGGAGTTCCATCGGATGACATGGCCCACCAAGCTTCTCTGTGGGGTGAGGGACTCCCATTGACTAGAAAGAATGCTCTAGTGTTCCAGTTGGTATGCTGGGGGTAGGTTCATAGTGTATTTGATAGCTGTGCTCTCTACCCATTTTAACCATTTGACAAATTGTAAGACACTTTATTGCTTGAATCTTGACTAAACTAAGACCTTCCCTTTAAAGATGGCCTAATAGTTTTGGATTCTGCTTACTATATGATCAAGGGTATGTTTAAAAAAGTACATGTTGGAAGAGCTGTTTCTGATGTTGAAATCTGTTATGCCTTCTTAACACAGGCCCAGTACTGACTACTTTGGTAGAAGAGTGTTAATGAAGAAACTAGACTGTACCTTTGATAGATAATATACATTTTCTGTACCGTGCCTAGTAGAATGGAGTCCCTATCCCTGAATGGTGTTCCTAGGTGCTACTGTAGTATCAATCTAACTTAATAGGAAATGTTCCTATATTAACCTGCTCACCTTGTTAGAGATTTGGAAAAAACAAGAGCCTTGACCCAAACTTGAACTATATGTTTGAGTTTTTGGAGGGAGGGGGTTTGACTTAACTTGTAATTATTCTTGTATCTCTGCAGCTGGCATCAAACAGTGGAAGTGCTAGAGTACCACAGAATTTTTCACAAAATTCAAAGTGGACAGTACTGGAGGTCTCGAGAAAGGCTGTTTCTTGTGAGTGTGTCAGCAAGATGGTGTATCCCCATCTGGCTTGGTTCAGGTTAGATAGGCTTCTGGGTGCTTAAACAAACCGAAGTGCCAAACATATGGAAATGCAATCATTATTATTGCAAATACGACCCTAAGTTCTTAGGAACAGTCTCCCTTTCACTTCTCCCATATGGCATCATTGTTGGCTGTCCTAATCTGGCTCCTTGCATTACACTGTTCTTCCTAATACAGTTGTTAATTTGGCTCTGTGATTCTTTGGATAAGTACCCTCAAAAGTGAGGACAAAAGTTGGACAGCTCCCCCTCCCCCCCCTTTACACATCGGAAATTTGCCTGTCATTAGATTCCTCCCTTCCTACTTAACTGCAGATGGAATGAAAAGCTTCTGAACAATCTGCAAAATAACCTTAATTGTTCTAACTAGCTTTCAGGATGCAATTTTGTATTACTGCTAGTTGTTAAATAATTATGCCTAACTCCCTCTAAGAGGGAGCACAACTGGGTCACCCAAACCTTGTTGAAGATAACTCTCTAACAGGGTTTCTCAAACTGGGGGTCGTGACCCCTGGGGGGGGTCACCAAGCGCTCCCCGGGGGGTTGCGAGCTCCTGCTGCCGCCGGCACCCCGCTGCTGGGGCCACAGCTGGCAGCCAGCCTGCGGCAGGGACCGGGGCTGCAGCCGGCAGCCCGCCCACTACTGGGCCGGGGCGCAGCCGGGTCCGCACCTGTATTTCCGCATTCGGCGGCTTTTAGCCGCCGAATGCAGAAGTATTGAATTCGGCGGACATGGAGGGCTCGCGCTACGCCGCCGGAGCAGAAAAAGGGGTCGCGGTCTCAACAAGTTGGAGAACCGCTGGTCTAACAGGTTCCTAGATGCCTTTATAAAATGCAAAAGACCCCAGGCCTGATGACTTACATAAGGTGCAACCCAGGGGAATTATTTTCACCTGTGTAAAAATACTACTCAATCAGAACTCTCCACTTATGCTGGTCTTTCAGTTACTCTGCAGCAGTAGAAGGCCTTGATCATGCACAGTGCTGAGCATAGGGTGACCAGATGTCCCGATTTTATAGGGACAGTCCTGATTTTTGGAGGGTTTTTTTTTTTTTTCCCCCTTCCCTTATGTAGGCTCCTACTACCCCCACCACCACCAATCCGTCCTGATTTTTCACATTTGCTGTCTGGTCACCTTAGCTGAGCACTGAAGCATGCACTTTGACTTCCAAATGTGACTCTTTCAAATGTGACACCAGTAAGATTAACAATATGCTCCAGTGCTTTGCAGTCTCTGGGTCAGAGTGTGCTGCTGCATCTTGCAGGCCAAAGCCCTCAGTGACTACATGAGATGTAAAGCATTAGGGAACCTGTCATTACAGGTCTTGAACTCCACTTTGGAAGCTACTGGGGGTATTCATGTGCAGCAAAAGCTGTGGTTTCAATGCTGACCACAGAGAGCAGCGCTGTCTCATTTGTATGTATCCTACTGCTTGGATGAAAAGGCAGTAAGTCCCTGCGCTGGAACAGAGGATGGGATGAACCTGTCTGGATCAAAGAAGTAACAACCTTTAGTTTTCCCCCAACACAAATGAAGCCTCAACTGATTTCTGCCCTCTCCCCCCCCCCCCCCCCCAGTTCATAATATGGATACTTTCTCATTCTTCCGCTTCGCCATGCCTCTGCTTCCTGGTTCTAAATCCCCCTAGGACCAAAAGTGAAGGACACACACACTGAGCCCGATTTTCAATAATACTGGTGCCCCTTTTATGTAAGGGGCAAGCCAGGGATCCAAAGGGAGCAGGGCTGGAACACCGTGTACTCCAGTTATTCTCTGCTCCTTAGGGCCCACAGGGAAGTAGCAAGTACATAAGAACAGTCTCAAGACTACTCTAACTGGGAGGGTGAGTATATGGCACGCAAAGGTGGTTTAAAGGCGCTTTTTTTTCAGATTCAAAAGTCTCTATGTTTATTTTTGGCCAATGCAATATGCATAAGGGTCTGTCTATGCAGCAATAAAATACCTATCACTGGCCTGTGTCAGCTGACTCTAGCTAAGGGGCTCTAAAATTGCAACATAGACATCCAGACTTGGGCTAGAGCCTGGATCTGGGACCCAGGCTGAGCCCAGATATCTACACTGCAATTTTAGAGCCCCACAACCTGACCCCAAGTCAGCAGGCACATGCCAGCCATAGGTGTTTTGTTGCAATGGAGACAGACCCTAAGGGTCTATTACCATTGGCTCTATTATAACAGGTGATCTGCTATACAGATGCTACTGTCTTTCCTAGGGAAATGGTCTGAATTTTCAGAAGTGAATTTGTGTACATCATCTTAACCTCTCAAATTAATTCAGGAGCTAGAAAACCACTTTCTCCGGTAGGAACTGGTGTTTCATCTTCTACCCATCTGTAAAGGGGTGGTAGGGCCCCCTGCTGGCCGGGAGGGAGATAACCCCTGGCAAGAGCCGGAAGGGGCGGGGCCAGGCCCTGTTAAGCCCCGCCCCCGGAAGGTCAGGGGCCGACCCGGAAGTAGAAAAGCCCTGCCTCAGAGCTCAGTTGGGAGGCAGACACCGGGGAGACCAGACGCTCCGGGGCGGGCTCCAGCCCGAGAGCTGCCGAGCCCGCCGCTTCCCCGCTATTGGGAGCAGCCGCCAGCGTTGCCGCCTGCCAGGTACCCCGGGGAGCCGCTGAGCCAGCCGCCAGCCCACTACTGGGAGGAACTACCGAGGCTGCCATCCGCCCACTACCCGGAGGAGCCGCTGGACCTGCCGTCTGCCCGCGACTGGGAGGAACTGCCGAGGCTGCCGTCCGCCCACTACCCGGAGGAACCGCTGGACCTGCCGTCCGCCTACTACCCAGAGGAGCCGCCAACAGACTCGGCCTGCTATCCGGAGGAGGACTTGCCAGACCTGCCACCCGATAGTGACCCTGAGGAGCCCATGAACCTGGGGCCTTCGGAGGACCCAGAGATGGCCCAGGTACCATGGGAGGGGGAGTGGGGAAGTAGCCCGGGGGAAGGCCCCGAGCCAATGTCAGTGTGTTGCGGTCAGGATCCCCACTGACTGCAGCGGGCCTTCCGCTGCTAGGGCCCCAGGCTGGGGCGCAGTGGAAGTGGGTGGGCCTGCGCCCCCCCTGCCACCCCATTGGTGGGTGGCAGTCTCCCCCCTCACACCAATACCTGGTCTACCGGCTCCTGAACTATTGTTCAGCCCCTGCTTAAGGGCCTGAACCCCCTGACCCATCATACTCGTTGTTGTTTACCCTGACTCAGGGCCCAGACTCATTGAACAGGGCTCGGCCCTGCCTGAGGGTCTGAGCCCCTCGCTACTGGACAGGGCTCGGCCCTGCCTGAGGGTCTGAGCCCCTCGCTACTGGACAGGGCTCGGCCCTGCCTGAGGGTCTGAGCCCCTAACGTGGACCCACTGCGGCTCCCGCCTGGCGCGAGGGTGGGAGTTAGGACCCTGCGGCCCCGCTAATTCCCCATAGGGCCGCACGGTCGCGTAGGGGAGGGTAGGACTTGCCCGCCGGACCGGCGGAAGGGGGCGGAGCCCCAGTTACCTACCCTTACACCATCTAAGCAAGACAATTGATAACTTCACAAAGGGGGTAGAGATTTGCATTTCTGTTTGTACTCCTGGTGTGGGTTAAGGGAAACAAAGTTATTCCAGGTACATTTCAACACTTGTTTCACATTTTGCAAAGCTCACTGGATGTTACAAATGTCTTTGCCTATTTTATAGCACTTGGAAAAGCCAATAGGTCTAACTCTAAACTTGGTTTGTGATAAGTGCAACAAATATCTAATCTGATGTAACCTCCTTGCATTTTCTGGTGTCTTAAATAGAACTCTGAAATAAGAATGGCACTGTGGGATTCTATTCAGGTGTCTTTTAGCCTGTCTGCAATTACTTGTGCTAAGAATTCAGCTCTGCTGCTTTCAGCTTACTGGGCATAGTGACAAACAGTAGAGCATGATCTGGAAAGGTTTCATCCTATTTTCTGCCATGCAGCAAAGGATGTTTCAATAACAAAGCCATTGAGCAGCACCTTCTGGGATGTGCCACTTTAAGGTCAAAGCAAGCACAGTTCTTTTACCTAGCCTGGGGAACGTACTTGTGTCAAAAAAGGGTGAGAAGAACGAGGGAATGACAAATGCTTATGAGAGGTGTGATGGGTTACCTGAGGGGTGACCTGGAACTGAGCCCTCTGTCTTACCCACATGGGTTCCCTCTCACACTGTGATAATGAGGTTTGTAGCTTGTCACAAGGTCCTGCCCTCACACAAACATTCACAGGCAGGAACACCCCCACCTGTGTATATATGAAGGCTCTTGCCAGCCACTCATGAACCAACAAGAGAGACTCCAGCCAGTTCTCCACTGCTCCCATGCGGAGGACCCCAGAGTTGTACTGCCTTGCCCTGGTCAGAAGCCTGCCCAGTGTAAGTTTATTACTCAGTCCACCCCGCCCTTAATGTGGAAAGGACAGGAAGCTCAGTTAACAAAAGACTTCTAAGGTTTCCCATGCACTTCACACAACAGTGTTTAAAATATAAAACAAATGTATTCACTACAGAAAGATTTGATTAGAAGTAAGAGTGTACTGACTAAGGTTGGTTTCCCAAGTAATAAAACAAATTTGCAATCTGAATTCTATAAGCTAGAGAGGATTTGAATCAAGCAGTGTCTCACACGGATAGGTGGTATATAGTTTCTTAATACACCGGTTCGAACTCCTTTCCAGCCTGGAACCAGTTCAGTCTTTGTTCTCTAGACTTGTTTTCAGGTGCTCATTGTGGGGAGTGAGGCCAAGTGGTGGTGTCACTTCCCCCCTTTTTATAGCTTCTTCCAGCTTGCTGGAAAGATCCTTTACTGTGCCATGAGTCAAACGCACGTACTCAAGGGAGGCTATCTCTGAGAGGGTTACATTCGATAGTTTCTGTGGTAATCCTTGAGGGTCCAGTAAGGGGAATATACACACTCAATACTGTCTGGCTTCTTTGTTGTACCTGAAAGGCTGCTTGTGAGTGTTCCCAGCCTCACAACATATTTCAGTAACACACCTAGGAAAAAGTTCACATATGATGATAGCACATGCAATTTAACGGGATATTAATGTTTAACGGATCAAAACTTTTAAAACACTGTACGCCGTATGCCTTGTGATCTAAAGTGCACCATAATTATATCACCATGGTGAATATGCAATATGCTGGGGTGTTGCTTTGGCATATAGAGTGTCACGAGTGGTGAGAACTAGCCTGACTAGCATCTCTCTAGAGCCCCAAACCTCCTTAACCCACTATGGAAAAACTTGCAGTCTCCAACTATCTTTTGGGGGGAGGAGGGGAGGCCTGCCCACAACTCCACTTCCTGTCTGTGTCCCATCCTGGAAGTAAGTGGTATGGTGTAAGGGGGCTTGGGAATACTGGGGAGGGGATGTTTATTTTATCCAAACCTGTTAACCTATCCCTAGTCCTATCCCCTATAATATAGCAGTGTAGCACTGAAAAGGACATTGATAGATCATCTAGTCAAGTCCCCGGCACTGAGGCAGGACTAAATATTATCTAGACTATCCCTGACAGGTGTTTCTTACCTGTTCTTTAAAACCTCTAGTGATGGAGATTGCACAACCTCCTTTGGTAACTTGTCAGGGTAGTTAAGCCCTGGAACTTGTCTCTACCAAATTGCCCTTTGCAAGTTAAGCCCATTATTTATTGTCCTGCTCACAGTGGATGAGGGCCTCCTCTTTTCATAATTTTTTTTGTACTTGACTATTATCGTGTCCCTCCTCAGTCTCCTCTTCTCCAGACTAAACAAACCCAGCTATTTTAAAATCTTTCCTTCTAGGTTATGCTTTCTAAACTGTAATCATTTTTATTGCTGTCCTCTAGACTTTCTCCAGTACGGTTAAACCACCCTGAACACGCCCGATCCTGTTTGATCTCGGAAGCTAAGCAGGGTTGGGCCTGGCTAGTACTTGGATGGGAGACCTCCTAGGAATACCAGGTGCTGTAGGCTTAACATGGGTGTGGGGCTAGCAACTCCACCCCGTAGGGAACCAAATTGCTACCGAAACACCAACAACAGAGATGGAGGGATCTGTGGTTGGTGGCCTGCCCATACCCTGACTGGGGGGGTGACGGACAGAGAGAGAGACTTTCTCCAGTTTGTCCACATCTCTCCTGAAGTACAGTGTCCAGAACTGAACACAGTACTCCAGCGGAGGCCTTAGTGCTAAGTAGAGTGGAAGAATTCCTTCCAAGGTCTTGCTTGTAACACTCCTAATACACCCCAAACCTTATTCTGGGAGGGCTTTTTTTGTTTTTTGTTTTTTTTTAATTGACTCATTGGTTTGTGATCCATTATAATCCTCCGATCCCTTTCCACAGTACTCCTTCCTGGGTAGACATTTCCCATTTTGTATGTGTGCAATTGATTCTTTGTAAGTGGAGTACTTTGCCTTTGTCCTTATTGAATGTATCCTATTTATTTCAGACAATTTCTCCAGGTCATTTTGAATTCTAACCCTATCCTCCAAACCACTCGCAACCCCTCCTAGCTTAGTATCATCCACAAACTTTGTGTGTGCCATTATTCTAATCACTTCCAAAGATATTGAATGGAACTGGACCCAGACTGGATCTCCATGGTCCCTTACTCAACATGTCCTTCCACCTTGACTGTGAATCAGTGTGTTGTGATGAATGGCTTAGACCACACTAAGCATAACATGGCTATAGAAGAGACTTTTGTTGGCTTTCTGTGGGGAGAGGCACTACTTATACAGCAAGCTCCTTCCATATTACAGTCAGCTCTGAGCTACTCTACAGGGAAGCCCTAGTGTGTGCTACATAGCTGGTGCAGAGAAGCAAACTATCTGTCAGAAGCGTAGCAATTCATATACTTCCTGAAGGTATCCTATAGTTAAGTGAGAGGCTGAAATACTGTTACAAGAGTAAGTAGACAGGAAAAGGAGATTTGTGGATGACATTGAATGACTCAACCACCTAAAGGCATTTCCCTGAAGTAGAATTACCTTCCCCATAAAGCAGCAGGCATTGCTCTTAAGTATTACTGAGCTTAAATAGGTTCCCTAGGTGACATCCTGGTAAGTGGATTTCCCAATTAAGCACATCCCGATTAAGTGGGCTGTAGTTACACTACAGAGCAATCAAGTACAGATCTGTTGCAGCAGCAAACCTGGATCAAAGCTCTTAGTTACTCTGAAATTGACTCCTGCTGCTCTTCTTGCTTTTCATCTGAGTGGTCTGATTATTGTAACTTGGACCTCTTCCAGGTAAGGAGAAACTCTGAGATGCTGCTGTGGCTAATGAAATGCTTGCCATTGCGAAGGGATGGGTGCCCTGTTTAAGCTCTCTCAGCTAACTCTTCTCAATTTAGCTGAGAGGAAGGATGGACTCTGCTTGGGGGACCATTTGACCTGAAATTTAACCTATTGGAAAGAGACCCTTTTTTCTCTCCTTAAGATGGCTTCTCTTTTTAAAGGAAAAAGAGAAGAAGTCAATGAGACTGAGCATCTCCCAAGCTCCGTCCTCCAGGGCTCTGGGGACACGGGTGTTTTAGAAGGAAATGATCAAGTGCCTTAGCTCCTTTAATCTTCTTCCTTGAAACATTTTGTGCATAATATTATCAGGATGCTCCTAAAGTCACAGACACTTGCCTTGCTCTCAGAGCCAGGTCACTAGAGACAGTACATTGGTCCAAGGAGCTTCTGAGCTTCTAACTTTCTGGTGGTGGTGGGTTGCATGTTTTTTTGGGATGTGCGTGATTGGTTTTTGGTTGTACCTGACCTCAAATTCTCTTCTCCCACCCCAGTGGGGAAAGCACAAAACAGACCAATAGATTAGGATTGTTAGGCTGAGTTGTTGACAGCAGCAAGCAATCTACAGGCGACGGCAGTTAAGGTCGCACAAGGCTTGGTGGTATCTTACTCATCTCAATCAGATTGATGCAGCTCTTGGAACAAAATGAGTGACTCAAATGGATCAAAATGAGACTAAACCGGGAAGTGGAGACATTAGTTCCTATTGGTCGTCAATATGTTCACCTGGGCCTGTTATATCAAAATATTTGATGCTAAAAATCTTGGGGGACTTGAGAGAAAGCAATTCAGATGACATCTACAGACTATGCCTGCTGAAAGGTTCAGCACTCGCACACCTATGGGGTGCATGTGGACATCTTAGTCCAGCACTGTCATAACATCTTTCACTTCTCCCATATATGGCCCTTTATTTAAAGAGAACCAGCTGTTTCAACATCCTAAAGCTACCATAAGCTCCACCTGCATTGCATCATTAGTACATACAGTATAGACTAGAGGCTGAAATACTGCTACAAGCCCCATGTGACATTCCCCTCTGTTCCTCTGAGGCCTGATCAGAAGTCCAGTGGGAGCCCTTCTGAGCATTTAAATGGACTTTGGATCAGGCCCCTATTGCATATGCAGCTCATCTGACAGATGTCCTCCTTTCAGTTTGGGACAATTTTTAACACAATGCTGCAGTGGTGGGACCATGAAAGTAGGTAGGTTTCCTCCCTACCTACTTACTGGGCATCAGGACAACAGCGAGAGCACTGGCTGCATCATCCATCAGGAAACTACGCTTGCGTCTGACCACTGAGAATTAACCCAGGGATGGAGGGTTGGAATTGGTGTGACTTCAGTGTTGCATAATGCTTTTCCTGCTCAAGGGGAGAATGCCTGGGGGAGAAAGGGGGTTACACCTGGCAGCCCTTTTTGCACTAGTTCTAACTGTGTTCTCAGCAATGGACTTACATAGCCTTGGACACTAGAATGTAATGGGACCAAGCCCAAACACCAGATCAGAGCATGGCTGGTCACTCTCCGATTAAAGCCTGCTTGATCACTGGCTGGATTGTCTTGACTGCCTTCTGAAAGGGCCTATGTGCCCTCTAACTTCCACTCACACAGGCAGAAGAGACTTGAATGTCTTCCCTGAAGGGTATTGCTTCTAACACAACCCCGCCCATCCCCTCCTCCTGTAGCTTGGGCATTGTGCTGGAGATACAAACCCAAGTAACTCTGCGTGGGCTGTGAATCTTACAGTAGAGGCAAGAGGGCTGCCAAGTGAGCCTCTTCTCCCCATACCTACTTTGGAGTACTTCTCCCTGGTGAGGCACTGGGGGTCCACTGTCTGGCCTGGGCTGTTTAGCCCAGCCAGATGAGGTCTGACTAGCCATGGCTGTCTGATGTTAACCATTGGCATTGTATGGTGGAAGGAGGAAGGTGGGAGCTTAAGACAATCTCCTGAGCCTTCTTACTGGCTGCCCTGCCTGTAAGAGGTACATCTTTAATGACTTTTTGGTCAACCATCACTTCTGTACCCATGTGGACACTGAATAATACAATCACCTAGGCACTTGGCTCATGTACCTTGGAAGCTGTGCTTGCCCCTCTAAGCCTTCAAGGGGACACTGCCAAATCCCTGGTCTCTCCATTTGGGGCAAGACATGCTGCTGGTTCTCATCTGTTCCCTAAACTTAAACTCTCCAGTGTCCTGCTGAACCCATCTGAGAAGCAGTGTGCAGAGTGGCACTGGCTGTTTTTCCACAGTGTGACTTCAGTTTCTCTGACTCCTTTTGGATTCTGCTAGTTTATCATGCCACCCACCAGCAAAGATTCTCCGGAGACCCTTCTTTGGTAGGTTTCCTTGGGCACAGCTGATGCTCCAAAAAGGACCTCTCAAATGCTGCTAATACCTAGTGTAGCCCCTGCAGTCACTGCTCTTGCTCTCATGGATTCTGAAACCTCCCATTCAAATCCCTTTTAGATGAAGTTCTTAGATTGTTTAAGTTTGTGCTATTTAGGGCTGCCCTAAGATTCTAGAATGCTTGGATCCAAGATTTTAGTTCAGGCCCCATCCTTTTGGGTAGTAGATGGGTTAACAAAGCAGGTAAAGACCGCAGGCAGAGCTAAGCAGGGGCAGAGAGCTCCTATTCTCTGCGCCAACTTTAGATGAGAGAGAGAGTAGCCAGCCAGAGATTTTTAAATAATGCCTATGAATAGGCAGCAAACGCTTATTTAATACTTGACAAATGGCATGACGGGGGCGTTGGCTCCCAAGCACTGTCTCATGAACAGTACAAAGAGGCAAGAACTCCAGGCTAGCCTGTCACAGCATCCAAAATGAGAGTAATGAGAGGTTGTTTTGTTTTTGTTTTGTGCTTCGTCTCTGGGAGCTGTTCCCCTCACAATTCCCCTTAAACATCCCCTTCCTCCAAAGACTCTCAGCCTAAGGAGGGAGATGAGTGTCAGGAGGGACAACAGTGCTAAGTCGTTACGTTTTTTGTCTCCCAAATAGTATCTGCGTAGGCTGAGGGGGAGCCATAATTCAGCTCCAAAAAAGCTAAACCACAAACCCAGACAGTCATACAGCGTCAGTGCTGATGAGTAATCACAGATTTTATTTAGGGCCAGAAGGGATCATTATGATCACGTAGTCCTGGCTTCCTGCATAGCAAAGGCCATAGAACTTCACTCCATAATTCCTGCCTCAAGCCCATAACTTCCAGTTGAGCGATCTCATATCATTCAGGAAGGTAGCCATCATGACTTGGGGTATGTCTTCACTACAAGAGTAGGTCAATTTCCTTGCAGTCGATTTTTTTTTTAAAGCAGACTGTATAGAGTCGATTTTGTGCGTCCCCACAAAGCACAGCAAGTCAGCAGTGTCTGTCCACACAACTGTGGCAAGCGTCGACACAGCGAGTGGTGCACTGTGGGTAGCTATCCCACAGTTCCCGGAGTCCCCAGCAGGCACCATTTCAAGTGCTGCACTATGGGTAGGCATTTCATAATTTCGTGCCCTTTTTTCGTGCCACCGACACAATTTCAAGCGGTGCACTGTGGGTAAGCATCCCATTATTCGCACCCTTTCTCCGCACTGCGTTAACACCATAGCACTGCAAGCATGGAGCCTGCTGATGCCACCGCTGCAGTACTGGCCATTGTGAAGATCTCGTGCATTGTTGTGGACTTTATGCTGCATCATCTGCAGAGGAAGGTGATCTGGAGACAACTGTGCTTTCTGGAACCTGACGACCGTGATGAGGAGATGGACCTGGACATGCACAGCAGTGACATGGACACTGATGTTTTTGGAAGTAGGGGGACCGGCAATCTGGCAAATTTGGTGGCAATGGGACAGGCTCATGCTATGGAACGCCGATTCTGGGCCAGGGAATCAAGCACTGACTGGTGGGATCGCATAGTGCTGTGGGTCTGGGATGACTCCCAGTGACTCAGAAACTTTCGCATGCGTAAGGGCACGTTCATGGAACTTTGTGACTTGCTTTCCCCGGCCCTCCAGCGCAAGAATACCAGAATGAGAGCAGCCTCACAGTTGAGAAGCGAGTGGCGATAGCCCTCTGGAAGCTTGCAATGCCAGACAGCTACCGGTCAGTCGCGAATCAGTTTGGGGTGGGTAAATCTACAGTGAGGTCTGCTGTGATGCAAGTAAGCAGGGCAATCGTCAAGCACCTGCTACCCAGGGTTATAAACCTTGGAAACCTGCAAGCTACAATAGATGGCTTTGCCGCAATGGGATTCCCTAACTGTGGTGGGGCTATAGATGGGACTCATATCCCTATATTGGCACCAGACAACGAGGCCGCAGACTACAGAAAGCAGAAGGGCTATTATTCTATGGTCATGCAAACACTGGCTGACCATAAGGGACGTTTCACCGACCTGTACTTGGGATGGCCGGGAAAGGTTCGTGACACTTGTGTTTTCAGGAACTCTAGGATATTTAGACAGCTGCAGCAAGGGATTTTCTTCCCCGACCAGAAAATTTGGTGGGGGGGAGGGTTATGTCGATCATTATCCTTGAGGACCCAGCCTACCCCTTAATGCCCTGGCTTATGAAGTCCTACACAGGAGCCCTGGACAGGGGTCAGGAGCTGTTCAACTATAGGCTGAGCAATTGCAGAATGGCAGTAGAGTGTGCATTTGGCCACCTCAAGGGGAGTTGGCGTTCATTACTCATTCGCTCAGACATCAGCGACAGAAATGTGCCCATTGTTATTGCTGCTTGCTCTGTGCTCCACAATCTCTGAGAGAAAAGGGGAGATGTTTATGGCGGGGTGGGAGGCAGAGGCAAATTTCCTGTCCGCTGCTTACCAGCAGCCAAACAACAGGGAAAGTAGAAGAGCGCACCAGGAGGCGCTGTGCCTCAGAAATGCCTTGAAAACCAGTTTTATGAGTGCCCAAGATGGCATTTGAAAACCCGCTCCCTTGCTCTGCTCAGCCCTAAGCCTGCCGTCCTTGCACCCTCTTTCCTTTCCCCCTCCCGACGCTTCAGAGGAAATAAATTCACTGTTTTAAAAATCATGGTTTCTTTATTGCTTCATCACAAATTCAGGGGATCACTGGAAAGGTAGCCCAGAAAGGGTGGGTGAGGAGGGAAACCAGCAGTCAGAGTGGTGGAAGTGCGAGGAGAGGATGGGGGAGGGGGGCCAAGACACAGCACCTTTTAGAAGGTTTTTAGATAAACTCAACCTGCTGCTGCTTGTGCTGGCTTGTGGGGTAGAATGGGTCGGTCCCCGGAGCTTCTCACCCCGCGTCTGGGTGGGGAAGCTATGGGACTTGGGGCGGTGGTTAGACAGAGGCAATCTTTGGTCCTGCTGAAGCTCCACCAGACACCGAAGCATGTCGCTTTGGTCCTCCATTATCCGCAGCATTGCATTCATCCGCTTTTCTTCGCACTCCATCCACCTTTCTGCTGCAGCCCTGGACTCTTGCCTTGACTTTAGCAATCTTTCCCTCCATTCACTCTGCCGAGCGGCCTCAGCGTGAGAGTTCTGGAGTAGTTCATTAAACTGTCATCATGTGTTTTCTTTTTACGCTTTCGTATCTGCGATAGACGGCGTGAGGGGCAGGACGGGGGATTCTGAGATAAATGTGCAGCTGTTGTGGGCAAAGAAAGAAAGGTACAAGGTTATGAGACAGATACATTCTTGGATCACAATGGGAGTACTATTTAATGGTGAACCACAGTATTCACCGGCCTGATATGATTGCTGTACAAGGTCCTATTCCGCACCTAAAAGTGACTGGATGGCTTTCATGTTCACACAAACATTCACCGAAGCATCTCACACACATATGAGACAGCCTCAACACGGCTACTGAAATCACCATGCAGCGGTCCACGGTAAGCTAAGCTATATTCTTTACAGCAGCGCTCAGATATTCCAGACTAACCCCACCCCCTTCCCCCACACCACGTGGATCCCTCCTCCCCCCACCGCGTGGCTCCCAGTGAACCACGAACTGCAAAACAAAGCCAAAAATCCCTGCCTGCTCTTGCTATGGGCTGGCTGGGGGGAGGAGGGGTGGCGCGTTGGGTCTTCTTTGGAAGCAGCTGCGAGCAGCCAAACTAAAAATCCCTGCCTGCTCTTGCTACGGGATGGGAAAGGTTACTTTACAGCTGAGAACTAGTAATTGCAGTCCGTATTTCAAACAGGCAACCATGAATGACATCACTCTCCTTAGAATTTCTCAGAGAAATAGAGAACGCATGTTGCTAGAGTGTTTACAAAGTCCTGGTCCATTTGCTGCGATGCTGTGCTGCTCAATGATACCAGACTATTTACTAATTTCATGGCGTGGAATGGTCTCCTATCATGGAGGACCAGATAAGGCAGCTCTCCCCAGAAACCTGTTGCATAAGGTTCATCGCTACCTGCTCGAAAGTTTTATGGAAATGTCCATAGAGGATTTCCGCTCCATACCAGAGTATATTGACAAACTGTTTCTGTAAAAAAAGGGACCAGCAATGAATGCATGCCAAGTCCTTAGGGCAAGTTAATCATTAATAAATGCTTCCTTTAAAAATCATGAGTCATCTAATCCCTAAAAGCACACTCACCAGACATCCCTTCGCCAGTTGGGGTAGCAGAGGCTTGGGATGGCTGTGAGGGTAATAGCTCCAGGGTGATAAACAGCTCCTGGCTGTCTGCTAACAGGGTTTCTCCGCTTGTCTCCTGCTGCTCCGTGATATTTCCGTCCTCCTCACCTTTGTCGTCATCTGAATCCTCCTCAGGCCTGATGATTATCCCATGGGTGGAGTCCACGCAGACCGGTGCGATGGTGGTGGGGGTGCCCCCCATTATCTGATTCAGTTCATTGTAGAACCGGCATGTCCGCGGCGGACCCCCCGAGCGTCCGTTTGCCTTTTTGGCTTTCTGTAATGCTTGCCTCAGCTCCTTTATTTTCACACGGCACTGTTGGGCAGCCCTGTTGTGGCCCGTTTCCAGCATGGCCTTGGAGACTCTGGCAAACATGTTGGCATTCCATTTGTTGTTGCGGAGTTCCAACATCACAGATTCCTCTCCCCAGATAGCGATGAGATCCAACACCTCACGCATGGACCATGCTGGAGTTCTTTTCCTCTAGCTGGACTCCTGTGCTGCTGAGCTCTGCATGGCATCTTGTGCTGCTGAGCTCTGCATGCCATCTTGTGCTGCTGAGCTCTGCATGGCATCTTGTGCTGCTGAGCTCTGCATGGCGACTGACCTGTGCAGGTGAGCTGGCCACGCTGACCAAACAGGAAATGTAATTCAAATGTTCCCAGGTCTTTTCCTGTCTACCTGGCCAGAGCAGCGAGTTGAGAGTGCTGTCCAGAGCGGTCACAGTGGAGCAGTGAGGCTGTCCAGAGCAGTCAGAATGGAGCATTGTGGGACAGCCTCTGGAGGCCAATAACGTCCCATGCATCCTCACTACTCCACAATCGACCCAGAGAGGTTGATTTCAGTGCTACTCCTCTCGTTAGGGAGGAGTTCAGAAATCGATTTTGAGGGCCCTTAAAATCGACGCAAATGGCATCCGTGTGAGGATGGGTACAGGTTTATTCCGACTTAACGATGCTAAAGTCGACATTAAGCCGTAGTGGGGACCAGCCCTTGGACTCCTAGTGATAGAGAATCTGCTGCATCCCTGGGCACATTGCTCCAGCGGCTAATCACCCTTTCTGTTGAAACAAGGGGCACCTTGTTTGAATATGTCTACCTTCAGCTTCCAGCCCTTGGATCTCATTATGCTTCTTTCCACTAGATTAAGCAGTTGTCTGTTAGAAGTTTCTTCATGTATGTACTTGTAGACCATGATCAAGTCACCTCTGAACCAATTGAACATAAGCTCCCAGTATGATGCTGTACTTAAGAGGGGGAATGTAATCCTGAGATGCGTAGTAGAGAGGAAAATCCACTTCCCTACTCAGATTTGGTGTATTACCCTTGTCTACTACATTAGGAAGATCATTACTGGAATCAAGTGTCCACTTCTGGTGTCAACACTTGAAGAATGCTTAAAAACTGGGAAAGGGGTTCAGAAGAGCACTAAAAGAATGTTTTGAGATCTGGAGACTAAAGAAAATCAAAGAGAAGGTTACCATGACCCCTATGTCCTTTCAAAAGTCGCTGCATTCTAGGATATAGTCCTGTTCTTACAGGTGTAGCCTTTGTTCCTCAATATGCAGTTTAACACAAAGGCAATATATTGTACAACTAAGCCCACCTTCCCTGAGGCACTGTAATTGATCTGTCCATCATTGTTTACCATGCCACCAACTTTTTGGTCATCTCCAAACTTTGTCAGCAGTGATATAATTGATTTTAGATTTATATCTTCTATGTCAGTGATAAAGATACTTAATGACATGGGCTCAAGCACTGATCTTTGTGAGACTCCACTAGAAATATGCCTATTGGACAACTGTATTCCCCATTTACAATTACTCTATTGTGATCAGTCTGTTAACCAATTTTAATCCATTTACTATGGTCTGCACTTTTTTTACTCCAAATGCCATGCAGGACAGAAGTCTGTCTAATCAGCCTACTTACCTCTTAAGTTCTCTGGAAGTTCCCCAGTATTCAAAAAATGTGTTTAAAAGTCACTTCATGCTTCAGAACTCCTCACTCTGATACTTTTGAGCACTAGTTACCCAGTATTGGAGACTTTAAAAATCGTTACCTTTTTAAATAGCTGCTGTTTCTAATTTATTAGTAACTAGAGAGGATGCAAAAGTGTTTCATTGTCAAAGATATTGTAAATACATCATTTCTACTCCTTTCTGAAATAGAACAGAAATATTTCCTTCTGCATTGTGATGTCTGGATATTAATGAATCTGCCTCACACTCCAGTGTGGTATGTATAAAAGCTTCCCTCACTGCAAAATGGGAATGAGAGACAAAAAGCCTTGCCCAGGGCTACACAATGAGTCAGTGGCCAAGCCAAAAGTAAACTCTGGCCCTTCTGATTCCCATCATTGTGCACATTCCTCCAGCCCATGTTGCATGATGGAATAACTAGCTCTGACTTATTCCTTATAAACAAGATTCCATTTTTTACAAAAGGAAGTGTTGGAATGACTTTTTTTATCCTCTCATATGTTATCCAACTGACTGAAAAAATGTCTCCCTCAAGTTATCAAAGAGTAACATCAGCAAAATAATTGACCAGGTTCCATTCAAAGGAACCACTGGCTCAGAACTCTGAAAATGGATACCTTTCATTGGGGCCCTACCCTGCTAGCATTGAAGCCAATAGCAAAACATTCCCTTGACGTAAGTGGAAGCAGGATCAATGCCCTACATTTGGTGCTTATTGACATTTGGATTAGAGGATTGGTGTCCATCTCCTATTGCAAAAATGGTGTTTCACATAAGCCAGTAGCACTGCAGGGCTACTGTGAAATTCAAGGCTGATTATGTAAAATGCAGGTGGGCAGAGAGGCAGGGCTTTAAGCATCTGCCAATAAAGCCCCATTACACCATAAACAACTGCAGACAAAATCCAGGCTCCAATCACTAGGAGGAGGGGATTTTAACAATGGTCAAATTAAGGCAGGGCTTTTTGGATGAGAGACAAGACCAACTGTTCCTAGTCATTATACTACCCACTAACTTACAATAAGTGCTGTAGGATCAGCCCTGCTCTTCTGGCCAAATTACAACCCTGGCAATTCCCCCTGCCTCCTTCCATTCCCCCTGCCCATCCAGACAAGGCTACTTTCTATGGTGGAGGGTCACCATAAAAGAATTTTGTTTACAGCTCATGCTAGTAGTGTGGGCAACTGCTATGTGAGCATGAATTCTAGCATCACTTTGTGTACAATAAGCAGAAATGACCACATGCATCATGCTTTAAGCTCTAGGTACTTGATCCAAAGCCTATTGAGGTTGGGAAAGAATCTCCTTCACTCTGAGTTTTGGATTAGTCCCCTAGTATCCTGCTGAAGACAGTCACAAAGTTCCTGTTACTTTCTCTCTCAACTTGTTTGTCAGCCCATTGTTCATTGCAGCTAAGGAGAAAATAGTTGCTTTTTGCCAGTGTAAGTTAGTGGTTTCCATCCTCTGATCAGAGCTTCAGGACAGAATGGGGGAGAGCCAAATCCCTGGAGCTGAACCATGTCTAGCTTTGATAGTCTTCCCTAGACAGACCTGCAGGTAAAGATGTTCTGGACTGGATGGTCTGTGTCAGAGGGATTAAGTGAAGGCCCAAGTTTCCTTTTGGAGCCTGTGGATGCAGCAGGGATAGGTGTTCCCAAACTTAGTACTCCTGGGGGAATTTTTCAGTGCTGTGCAAGTGCAGAATTCATGTCCCCCACAGACTTCTTTGCTTTCCCATAGAAAAATTACTTTGACAGAAAAGCAAAAGGAAGCCTCGAGCAGTCATGTGACCCTCCTCAGCAGTATGTTTTGGGGGCCCAGGGCAGCCAGCAGAGAGGTAAATCACTGTGGGGTAGGGGCTGAGGAAGACATAGCTGGTGGCTCCTACCCTGGGCTGGGGAGGACGGGACCTCTTCTTAGCCTGAATGGCATCTGGGGCCAGGTCAGACTTGCCCCCAGATTCCTCCGCAGACTGCAGGAAGTTCTGCAAACTTTCTACCCTTTGCTCCTCAGCTGTCAGGGGAGGGATTACTGTACAGGGAGCAGCTCCCTGATGCATCCAGACTTCCTCACACTCAGAGCCTCCTGCTGAGCCCCAATGCACCTGGACTACCCCAATGAGCCACCCACACCCCTACTCCACCAAGCCCCAACCAGCTGCACTGAATCCTCACCCCACAGAGTCCCACTTCCCCAGCATCCTGACTCTGTCCTGCTGAGCCCCAACCACCTTCACCTGGAGCCCCCTGCAGAGTCCCATTACTGTTGCACCGAGAAACCCCCCACCTCTGCCCTCCCCCACACAAGCCCCTTTGCATCCAGATCACTGCCCACACTGCCACAGACAGAACCCTCTCAATCCACACCTGGATTCCCCACATACACACAGTAAGCCTCTCCACATTTGGATCCTGCCTTGCTGAGCTTGTCCACACATGGCATGGAGGGGCAGGGCCTTGGGGTATTTCTGGGACAGGCTTGGTCCTTGTGCTGTGTCAGCAGTGAGGCTGCATCCAACCTTAAGCCATGTCCCGGGGGAGCTGCAGAGTGATTTTTACCTCTGGGCATCCAATGGCCTGTACCCCCCAGTGCCAGGTTGGAACCTCTACATTTAGTTGACAATATTTGCACAATTTTAAAATGTCCACAGAATTTATATTTTTTGACACCGAATTCCATCAGGAGTAAGCTGGGAAATAAATACCCTTCAAACTGTCTACTCTCCCATTTTGTTTGGACTAAAGTCCAGCTTTACTCTGAACAATATTTCGTTCTGCTGATAACCAAAGACTAAAGACTTGTTGATATAATGCACTTAAGGCTTGTGCTAATGTTCCCCATAGTGGCCAGCCAGAGATATTACCACAGCCCTTTATTTGATCACGGTTATGCGCCCACACTCAAGCAGTTGAAGGCCTGTGCATTTGGTTTCAATTGGGAGGGTCTGAGGTTTAATCCCAGCCGATGACATAACACAGACATATTTATTTACGTAGTTTTTTCTTCCTAGTGCACAACATCCACTATGGGGAATTATGAAACTCAAATACAAAAATAACAATCCAAGTCCAACACCCTTCCACTGTCATCTGCTGCCTTCTCTTCCCCCCCCCCATACCCTTTGCAAAGTGCAAAGCCTGGTGCATTCAGGTTATACTCTAGTCTTGTTCTACAAAATCAAGTGATGGACTCTCTTATCCACTTCCACTGGGAGATTATGCTATGGCTTAATAGACATCACCACTTAAGTTCTGTTATGCAGCATAACTTTTTCCCCCTTTGCTCAATTTCTTCCACTTGCTGAGTTGCACCCATCTAAACCATCCTAAATTCCTCTCCCTCCTTGTTTACCTCTCAGCTTCTTTGTTTTTGACAAAGGTCACTGGCAGTGGTATTCCTATTGTGAGGGTTGTAGAAAGCAAATAATGATAAATGTTGATGCAGAAATGTAAAGATCAAAATATAAGATCTTCATCAAGGAAAATAATAGTTATTATAAATTGTTTAATGTTAATGTTTATTTTAATAAGGTTATGAAAATGTTTTAAATCAATCATGTAACAATTGGTTTTTGCACATTTGTACAATCACTACCTCATCAAAGTAATATGCTGCTAATGCATGTTCTGTGCACAAGCAATGCAACAATCCTGCAAAAAGAGCGCGAAATTCTGTCCAATCACGCTGTTCCTACCACGTGCCTGCTCCACGTGAGTAGTCTAAATCTGCCTAGCAATATGGGATAGCCAATCATGTAACACATATAGAAACTGCGTAGTTAACCAAGACTATAAAACTGTAAGTTAAGCGTGGTTGGTGTGGCAGTTTCTTCACGCTTTTGGGCGGCTGCCACCTCGGCCGAATAAACACGTTTTGTTTTGAGCCTCATTGGTCTCCTTAAACTTTATTACTGGTCTCCCTCAATAGCCTAGCGAACATCCCGCTACACTATCTGTAATGAGAAATGGGTTTGTGGGCAGTGGAGTCTGGAGTCTCTCTGAAAATTGCCACAGCTGTATGAAGCTCCCTGTAGAGACTCTATGTAATGTGCCTCTCTGCAGGAGGGTTACAGCATACCTACAGGCAATCCAAAGACATCAATGGGTTCCTGGCATTACCGTTAGTGCTCTATAAACTGAACTTGTGTGATATGATAGGAAATGACACCAGTTAAGAAAAGACCTGGGACAAATGGGAGGTAGTTGTCCTGGAAATGACTTAGTGTCTTGAACTGTAACAACAAAAGAAGAAAAATCTGTCCTTGATCAATCCAGGGTTTGACTTTATCTTGTTTTAGGAAAAGCTCTGGGTTTAAAATCTTTAACACCATCTTCCCCACCCCCCCTTCAAAACAGCTCTCCAAACATATATTATTATATATAGTCTTTCATTTGCTCTGGCCATGTGTTCCTCTCTAGAGGAATCATTTCAGTTGCAGCACGTTAGCTGAGCTGCATAGCTCTGAGATCCCAGGATGAAAAGCACCAAATATTCATTCACTTATTCTTCATTCATTCATTTATTCATCCATTCATCTGACTCATTCACATTTGCTCTGCTGTTTAATGAGCAGTGTTTTGCCTCTGGAGTTCTGCCAAGCCTTCCATTGGCATGCTACCTCTGAACTGCAGATGGCTATCTTAAAGTCCTATGCTCACTAACATGCAGGGTGAACCCCTGCAATCTTCTAAATGCCTGCAATGTTCTGCACAACAGGGCCACCGTAATAGACTGAGCTAAAATCCCATCACACTTTCCTGTACCTTCCTTGAATTCCTTTCCCATGTTGCTGACCTCCCATCACTTTCTCTTTGTGGTGACCTGCCCATGTGTGTCTAATGAGGGCACAATGCAGGGGAGGGTGGACTTCTGCCTGAGATGACAGGTGTGATTTCACAAATGCTGTGTTGTGGCATCCCTGGAGAAGTAGGGCAAGGGGACTGACTACAAAAGGGAGGAGCCTCCATCAGAAAACACATAAGTTGATTGGGGCTCTGGTACAAAATATTTTCAGGAGATTGATTGATTTGATAGGCCCAACTAACAGGGTAAATGCAATTTGATGGGCCTAGAGAGGCAGCGTGGCCTAATGAGTAGGGCACTGTACTGGGTTTTTTTTGGGACACTTCAGCCTGTAGTTGAGCTGACAGAAGAACCCACTGTGTGCCCTTGAGTCAGTCATGTCACCTTTGCCTAGACCACAATACTTGCCCTGAAGGATTTATATCTTACTGCAAGTTTGTACAGCACCTAGTACAGTGGGGGCTGCTCTCTGGAGGCTCTGGGTCAGTGGTTCTCAACCTGCAGTACTTACCATTGGGGGTCACATATGCCGTTCTATATGTTATGTGGGCCACATCCACCCAATATAGATGTAACTAGGAGGAGGAGAGTCTTCAGTCTCGCTCATGCTTCATTTGCTGGTGATTTTAGGCCCCTTATATGGCATTGGAAGTGTCACACAGGCTGAGATGCTGAGATGCTGAGGAGAGCCCTGGGAAGGGTTGGTGCTGTGAGCTTCATTCAGTGCCCAATGAAGTTAAAGGGGATCTTTCCATTAGCTTCAATAGACCTTGAATCGGGCTCTGTACATGCCAAATACTGAGGGACTGAATCTCAATACCAGTCTGAGTAACAGCCATATTCCACCAGCCACACACACACGGATTGATAGTGGATCTGAGGTGTCTGTCCAAGCAGCTAGGCCTTGCCTGTATTTTCCTTGTATGTTGTCTCTGCCCTCATCCACTTTCTGCTTCTCTGACGGTGCATGGGGGCAGGTAGGGAGATTTCAGGTTTACAAATTCCAGTGCCCATTTTAAAATGACCAGCTGGTGGCCTATGCCTGAGGACCATTATTGTCTGTCATTACACAGGCATTTCTCCTGAAGGAATTAAAATGTCTGGG
This sequence comes from Sternotherus odoratus, assembly GCA_032164245.1. Taxonomy (NCBI): domain Eukaryota; kingdom Metazoa; phylum Chordata; order Testudines; family Kinosternidae; genus Sternotherus; species Sternotherus odoratus. The sequence goes on along the minus strand of JAVMKO010000005.1, from coordinate 38,122,998 downwards.
TTGTGGCCAAGAATAGGCTGGCTGAAAATCCAGGCAAGATTAAAGGAGGAAAATAGTTCTCCTGCCTATGGTTTTACAAGAGGAAAATAATTCCCCTCCCTCCCTAAAACCTGCCTTACACTGCACCACAGTGATCTGTGTTCTGTCTCTTCAAATGGCTACATGCCTTTCTGGGCCGAAGGAAGCAAACGGAAAACCGCCATTCTTCATATAACGGACAGAGACTTTGGTTTGGCTTTTTTATTGAATATTTGCTTCCATTATTGTTACTTGCTCAGTTATTACCTCTGTGTGGGTACTTCCACGGGCCTGAGCTAACTTATTGTCTCTCCAGCAATTCTGGATTATGATCATTCCTGCAGCGCTGCAACCTTGTGCCGGTATCTGTAAGCTCTGTGGCCAAGGTAACTTGAGGTGAGTCATGATCCTAAATTACCCATCAAGTTAATTAGGAGTGGGTGACTACCCCAGTGCATGCTGGGACAGAGGGCAGCAGCAAAGACTTAATCCTGTTGTCTCTCGAATGTGAAAGCAGGTAGCAACGAAAGGGAGATTTGTTTCATGCAGCTGACAGCAGGACTTGGCTTTCACTTTAATTCCAGGACAATTAACAGTCTTTATTACATTGCTAGCGCAGTGTCTTTTCATGCTTTATTCCTATTTAATACTAGAGCCCTCATTGCCATAGACACAGAGTAAAGGACTGCCTGCCCTGAAGCGCTTACAGTCGGAATAGGACAGGGAGATGGGGAGTGGGGGAAAGGCAGTAGGATTAATGCCCCACTTTACTGATTTATGGGGGCAGGAACTGAGGCAGAGAGGATTTGAGACTTGTCTTGTCCAAGGTCCTACAGGGATCCTGTGGCAAAGGTGAAAACTGAAACTAGCTCTGTCTAGTCCTGGAATTTACCAACTAACACCCCTCTTCCTCTCCATTGCTTCACTGAATCTTCGTTTACTATGCACTCATTCAACACCGCTCAGTGCAAAGGCAATTCACAACTTCCTATTCCTTCGGAACAGAAGACCCGTAGCTACTTTCCATGGTGCATACTGTACAGAGACATCAGCCACAACCTTGAAAGATGCTGAGCACCCATCAGTACTGTCCTGAAGTCAATGGGACTTCCTTCTTTTGGAATCCCCTGTAGTTGTGGCAGGAGAATGGAAGTCAAGGAAAATGCTTCTTGGTTCTTCATATTCAGGACAACTGAATGGGTCAGTTTCACACCAAGCAAGTACTAGTCCCAAGGGATGAAGTTACAGGACCAAACAGGGAGTAACTATATAAAGATGCTGGTATTTCATTGTTCTGATCCTAAATTGAATATCAAACTTTCCAAAATGTAGAGATGAACTAATGCTACCACACACCAATTTTCTGTAAACAATAACAAAATTCTACTTAGACATACCTGGAACCCAGTCCTGCTTGGTGCAATAATTCTGATACTTTTTTTTTAAGTGGGTTGGCTTTCCTATAAAAGAGCTTTATAGGCTTCTATTCTGTACAGTCAGATGGGAAAGATCAGACAAAACACATTATAGGGTCATTTACTGACAAATACAAAAGTGTGACTGTTTTAATCTGCTGTGAGTGAGAGTCAAACATTTCCCCACAACTCGGTACACTGTGGATTAGGAAGTGAAGATTTCCATTTAGTTTTAATGGCATATATGATGATGAGCGCATTAAAAACAAGATGTGGATTAGCATAAACTATAATGCCATCACATGTTCTAAATATACTGTATGCCAAGACCTTGTCCAAGTTCAGCAATAATAATTTCTAAGGAGCTTTGACAATAGAAGTTCCTGTACTAGTTGTCCAGAAATATTAAATACAAGGGGCTAGACTTAGCAGTGATGTAAGCAAATAGCACTCATTTGAAATCAATGGAGCTTTGCCTGCTTAAACCAGCCCTCAGTTGCTAATGGAACCTTCAGTGCAGGGTAGGCAACCTAGGGCACATGTGCTGAATGCAGCACGTGAGCTGATTTTCAGTGGCACTCACTGCCCAGGTCCTGGCCACCAGTCCAGGGGGCTCTGCATTTTAATGTTAAATGAAGCTTCTTAAACATGTTAAAAACCATTATTTACATACAACAATAGTTTAGTTACATATATCATAGGCTTACAGGAAGAGACCTTCTAAAAATGTAGTCCAGGCAGTGATACAGCTTCAGTAAGTTACTGTCAATGGTCATTGTGGTGAGCTACTGGCTAGCTAGAGTGGAGTCTTACAATCCTGTCCTAAGGGGCAGTACCAGTGTTTAATCTGTAATGAAGAAGCGCTGGGACTCGAGCTATTTTTTTCTCCTCCTTTCATAGCTAACCCGGCAGGCCCAGAGGTGCCAAACTATGACCTGCCAAGTCCAGAGATGCTGGAGGAGTTGGGCTGCTCCAGAAGCAGGCTGGGGAATGAACTGTGAGTTGCAGTTCTGTCCCTGCTTTCTCCATGTGCGACTCAAGCTGTGCCTGACCATTTTTCCTTACGCAGTTTACTTCCTCTCTGTGTTGGCTTAGCTATTATGTGCCATGGGGTAGAGCCGAGGGTCTGTTGTTTCCAGGTGCCTGCGTGACCACACCCTGCTCCCTCTGCAGAAGGTGGAGTAGCACCCTATTGGTGCCTGCTCTTTCTCCGGCATTGCTTGCATGTGCAGGGGCTTTGGGTGGGGTATTGACTAGAGCAGGCCTCTCAAACATGCGGCCCACGAAGCCCTTCCCTGCGGCCTGCGAAGCCCCCTTGCACCCTCCCTCCCCCCCCCCCCCCCCCCAGCAGTTTCCGGGAGGGAGGGGCCAGAAGCGGAAACTTCTCTGCTGCCTGGCTGGGCCGCTGCTGATCCCCAGCTACTAGCCGCTGCTGCTGCGGCTTCAATGAATGAGCTGGGGCAGCGCTTCCCAGGAGCTCTCTGCAGTGGCGGCAAGGAGCGGTAAGCCAGGCTCCCCGCCGCCCTCCCGCCTCCCTCTGTAGGAGACTTGCAGCTCCTGGGAAGCGCCTTGGCTGGGCTGCTGCTGAGCCCTGGCTCCCATGCGCTGCTGCTGCAACCTCAATGAACAAGCTGGGGCAGCGCTTCACAGGAGCAGGGTGTGTGTGTGTAAGTGATGCGGCCCTTGGGCCAGTGCACTAGTCCTCATGCAGCCCTCATGGTCATTTGAGTTTGAGACCCCTGGACTAGAGTAAGGCACTATTGTTCAAGGTGAGGCTCTAAGATCACTGAAGTCCTAGACCAGTTTAGTTTTGGTGAGTCAGCTCTGTAATGGGGGACAGGCGACACCTGTGCAATAGAATGGAACACCGAAATCCAGGGCAGATCAGAGGCTTAACACCAGCGCAAGGATGGAGTATTTGATCTGTGAATGAATTGTGAGGCATAGGAAAGCAAACCTCCCTTGACTGTCAGAACAAAGCATTGTCTTACCCCCTCAAGGCCTGCTCTGAACAGACATTTGACTCATTCTCCAGCCTTCTGTGTGAGCTGCTTCTGTGCTAGTTGCATTAGGTGCACGTGTTGCCCTTTCCCAAGCTTCACTGCACAATTACTTCTGCACAGATTGATCCGCTTCGCCTTCCCTCTACCTGGCCCTTCCACTTCACTTGCAGCAAATAACAGAGCAAGAATGACAGCTTGGGATGTATTCACACATCTACCAAGACAACCAGCTGGTGCTGTAAGGTGAAGTTAAACGATAAAACTCTGGGCACAGTATATGCCCTCTTCTGGGGATGCAAAATGTATGTTTGTTAGATGATTATAATAAGTAAACAAACAGGTATCCACCTGCTCGGTGTAAATCACAGTTGTGTTTACATTGGTGCTGGGGGTGTAACTTCTAGCTCGAGTTCACATAGCATATCAAAAATAGCAGTGTCCTCATGGCAACAGGAGAGCAAGCTGCTCAGAGTATGATCCCATCCAAGACCCAAGGTACATCTTGGTTCAGGTAGCCATGGCAATGGTAGGGGCTAACTGCTCTCTTTACTGCACTAGCTTGATCAAAGTTAGGATAGATATGTCTGCTTGAACTGGAAAGTACACCTTCCAGTGCCAGTGTAGACCTACCATTACAAGGGCCAGATAGTGGCAATCTTCGTGGCTTTCAGACTTTAGCAACTGACTCAAGGGCCACTGCATCATCGACCAACAAACACATTAAACCTAGTTACAATGTAAAAGATCTGTGACCAGCTTGATATGAAGGGGCCAAAACAAAAGATCCTATGTCCTGGAATTCTTGCCAAACTTCACTCCCGGACTAAAACTTTCTTCAAGCTTAAATATTGAGACCAAAAAGAGATGCTTAAAACAAGTCTCTGAAATAACCTCTTTTTCAGAATTGCTGAGCATTTAGCAACATCTGAGTTCCTTTCAGTTTACTGCAAGTCCATTTTTGGGGCCTAACCTTAAAACCATGGCCTCAAGAATGGAAGGACCATCCCACCCAGTATCCTGTCTACCGACAGTGGCCAATGCCAGGTGCCCAAGTGAGTGAACCTAACCGGTAATGATCAAGTGATCGGTCTCCTGCTATCCATCACCACCCTCTCACAAAGAGAGGCTAGGGACACCATTCCTTACCCATCCTGGCTAATGGCCATTAATGGACTTAACCTCCATGAATTATCCAGTTCTCTTTTTTTAAATTCGGTTATAGTCCTAGCCTTCACAACCTCCTCAGGCAAGGAGTTCCTGTGTGAAGAAAAACTTCCTTTTATTTGTTTTTAAACCTGTTGCCCATTAATTTCATTTGGTGGCCCCTAGTTCGGCTTGCCGCGGTCAGCCTGTCCCCTGGCTCGGGAGCACGGGGCCACTGGCCCCACACTTGTGGGCTGCATAAAAATGGCCAACGGGCCAGATGTGGCCCGCAGACCGTACTTTGCCCACCCCATCATAGAAAAACATAAATTGTTTGCAAAAGTCAGCATGGTTTCTGTAAAGGGAAATCACGTCTTACTAATTTGCCCGATACTGACATTAGACTTACCGGTCTGTAATTGCCAGGATCACCTCTAGAGCCCTTTTTAAATATTGGTGTTGCATTAGGTATCTTCCAGTCATTGGGTACAGAAGCTGACGTAAAGGACAAGTTTCAAACCATTGCTCTGCAATTTCACATATGAGTTCTTTCAGAACTCTTGGACAAATGCCATCTGGGCCTGGTGACTTGTTACAGTTACGTTTTATCAGTTTATTCCAAAACCACCTCTAGTGACACTTCAATCTGTGACAATGCCTCCGATTTCTCACCTATAAACTGCTCGGGTTTGGGAATCTCCATAACATCCTCAGCCATGAAGACTGGAGCAAAGAATTCATTTAGTTTCTCCACAATAACTTCATAGTCTGTACTCCTTTTTGTATCTTGATCGTCCAGGGGGCCCACTGGTTAAGTACATTAGAAGCAGGGAGCCTGCTAAACATTTTATTAACTTTTTGAGGTTTTTATTATCTTTTTGAGGTTTTTGGCTAGCTGTTCTTCAAACTCCTTTTTGGCTTTTCTTATTACAGTTTTATGCTTAATCTGGCAGTGTTTATGTGCCTTTCTACATCCACCTGTGGGCCGGTGACAGAAATGTGGGGCCCCCTACTCTGATCATTTGTGGGAGCCCCCCCTCGCCTATTCTCCTTCCCCCCCCCCCCCCCGCCCGACCCGGCCCACCCAACCTAATCTCCTCCCCCAGCCTAACCTCCTCCCCTCCCCACCCATCCCTGCCTGGCCCACCCCGCTGTTGGGGGTGATCTTCCTTTACCCCCGCCCAGCCTCCCCCCATCTATGAGTCTCTGACATCGGCTCCCGCTGCGCCCCTCGCCCCGCGCGCTCCCCGGCGGCCGGCCCGCAGGTGTCTCGCCCGTGCCAGCGGCGGCCGCAGCGTTGCTCCCGGCTCCGGTGGGCTCGGCGCTCCACGGCTGCCCTGCCTCCCCCTGCTGGGTTGCCATTGGCTCCCGGCCTCGGGTCTCCCCAGCCTCGCTCGCTGGCCCCTTCCCCCGTGGAGCGGCGCTCGCTCTCCGATCGCTCCGGGGAAGGGGATGGAGATGAACGTGGTGCCCTAATGCCCAACAGCTCTCTGGGGCCGAGCGCAGTTGGGTCTGGAGAACTGCCTCATGGAGAGACCCTGGAGAGGCTGAGCAAGGAGCCTGGTTCCTAGCCGGGGTTCAGTGCGCGGCTGGGCCGGTCCCGGGAGAGAGGGACACTTCCCCGGCCGTGGGCGCCAGCCAGGGACCGGAGCCCGGTGCCGCCGCTGCCGCAGGGTCTCGGGCGGGGCCGATCGGGAGCTCTCCAGCCCGCCCCGGGACCCCTCTGCCCCCGGACGGCAGTGCCAGGTGCGAACCAGGCCCAGCTCCCCCTTACCTCGGGCTCCGGCTGCGGCAGGCCCGGGCCTGGCTCCGCTCACATCCTCTGCTGGGCCTGGACGGGCTCCGATCCCCCGGTGTCCCCACTCCTGGGCCGACCTCGGCCTCTCCGCAGCTGCCGCCTCCGAGCCCCGGGCTGTGCCGGCAGGCCCGGTGACAAGGGGGGACGACTACGGGTACAGCTGTGTACCAGTCCCCAGACTTAAGGGGGCCCCCCTTAAGTCCGGGGCCCAGTACAGCTCTACCCATAGTACCCCCCTGTTGCCGGCCCTGTTCTACATACCTCAATAGGATTTGACTTCCACTTTTTAAAAGATGCCTTTTTATCTCTCACTGCTTCTTTTACATGATTGTTAAGCCATGGCAGCTCTTTTTTAGTTTTTAGGGTGTTTTTTTTAATTTGGGGTATACTTTTAAGTTGGGCCTCTATTACAGTGTCTTTGAAAACTATCCATGCAGCTTGCAGGTATTTCACTTTTTAGTCATTGTACCTTTTAAAATTCTGTTTAACCCCCCTCATTTTTGCATAGTTCCCCTTTCTGAAACTAAATGCCACTGTGTTGGGCTGTTGAGGTGTTCTTCCCACCAGCCTTGCTCGTTCTGCCAGGACACTGAATGTCTGAGAGCAATTTGCATAAGAGCAGCATTTACGCCAGTTGCACTGCCCAATATTCCCCTTCTCACTACTTCTGTGCTGGTTGCCTGCCTACCGATCTTCCACTTCAGAGGCAGCACCATGATTTTCAGCTGCATATGGCATCTGAACCTGCAATGCCTGCAAAACCAGCAGTAATCCCACTGAGGTCAATGAATCTTCTGTGGAAGAAAGGATTCTATATATGGCTCAGTGGGCTCCTTCAATATGCTTTAAGATGAAAGATGTCATTTAAACATAAAATATTATCAAAGGCCCAAAACTACTCTTCCTCCCATTCACCTAGTCTGTGCCACAGAGCCCAACTCAAAATCCACTGGCCCATAAAACCGCTTCAATGTCAAACCTAGCATGCCAGCCTGCAAGGAATATTTAAGGTTCTGAAAACTAAGTTTATTATAGCAAATTGGCAAAAGCCAAACCACTGCCACTCTAAAATATTCACTGCCTCCTACGTGTGGCATGTGGGTGTTCTCCCCTCCCCCCCCCCCCCCCCCCCCCCCCACTGCTGAACCATACATTTGTCTTAGCAGAAAATAGCTATACACGGAGGTCTATTTTCAGCGTGATGCAAGGGGTTGTTAGGCCCACAGATGTATTGCTGTTTATGGGAGCCTTGCAATTAACTGCACTACTAGTCACCTTTTAAGGTAAAGAACTAGCAACTGTACCAAATGCATCTATCTAGGCTAGAGGTTATGACAACAACTGCTAATGTGCTTCCAGAGGCTTATTTTTCAGAATGGACTAGTGACTTTGGAGTGCCATATAGATATAGATATATATATAATTTTTTCCCCCTCCCTGGAGAGTGGGTGCTTAGCACTTTCTGGAAATCTGGCCCCTTTAAAGCAGCTCAAGATGAGAATCCAAACACTGAGGCAACCAAAATCACTAGTCACTTCAGAACACGTAGGAATGCTGCTCCAGGGCACTTGTCCACAGCATGCGTGTTTCAGGGTGTATCTCTGACGTATGATGCAAAGGCAGTGGAAAGATTCCTGTTGACTTTAAGGGGCTTTGGATCAGGACACTAGTCAGGACTAGAATCTTTTACAACTGCTCCCATAAGTGTTAATAACTATTCTATAGCTACATTCCTACACAGTGCTGAAATGTCTCCCAGCATCCATATTGCCACAACAGCAGTAATGAATACTTCTGCAGAGGGTGCAGGGCCATTGAACAGGGTTTCCTGGAAGACACCTGGCCTTTTAGTAGAAAAAGATTTTAACAAAGTAAAAATGTTTGGGGCTGGGGGGTGAAGGAGGGGTGTGTTTCAGATGACGTGAGCTTGTGAAATAGAATCCACTGCTTCTAATACCACCTCATAATTGCAGGGTTAAAGCAAAACCTGCAAGGCTGGACCAGTTTGATCCAGTTTCTGTTAAGCCATTTTATCTGCAAAAGCACAGACTTGCTGTCACTACTCCAGTAGCCTGCCTGCTACTGTATATAATGAGGTTAGGAATAGTTCCAAGAGATTCCTTGCTGCAGGGAGTCATGTGACATCCCTTAACTCCCCATTCATTGCAGAGGAATCAATGAAATAATTAATGTAATTCAGGCCAGGCCACTTTCTCCTGGCAGTATCTCTCTCCCGCTTCCCCTTGTAAAAACAACTGAATGGTGAAGCGCAATTGACTCCAGGCACAGAAATGGTGATATTAAGATGGAAATAGATTCTTGCTGCATTGCAAAATGTGTCCTAAAAGCTCTAGCCATTTTATAAGTCAGAAAAGATCTCCTAAAACCAAGCGCAATCCCCTCTTTGTTCTTCACTGAAATATGTTCATTAACCCTTTTAAGACTGTCACTGTCTGTGGGCAGTGCCTCTGCAATACACAGATATGCAGCCCCTATTAATAAAAGATGAACATCGTTTCTAGCGCTTCACCCCCTTTCAAGGGTTCTGCACCAGCTCCTCAGCTGGTATAAATCTACTTAGCTCTCTTGGTCTCTGTATTGATGACTATTTTTACCAGCTAGAATCTGGCCTATTTATTTTATAACCTTTTTAAAATATCACTTGTTTTTAATTCATGCACAACCCCCAGATGGGGAGCAACCTCAGTATGAAAGGAGGGAATCTGTCTCTCACCACTTAAAAAGACTCCTCTATTGCAGTATAGGGCCTATGTGACATTGAGTGATTCTGTCCATTGTGTTTTTCATGACCTGAGCATTAGCCTGATAAACCCAGGGTTGTGAGTTCAGTCCTTGAGGGGGCCATTGAGGGATCTGAGGCAAATCTTTTGGATGATTTAGTTGGGGATTGATGCTGCTTTGAGCAGGGGGTTGGACTAGATGACCTTCTGAGGTCACTTCCCACCCTGATATTCTATGATTTCACATGTATCTAGATCTTGAGTGAAGAGGCAGCATGTGGCTCCATATATAAAGCTGTCTCAAAATCGGAGTGCTCAGGGTTAAAACCCCTCTGGTTTTTGGCCTCTTTGTGCATCCACCGTGTGCGCGAAATAAATAAGGCAGGGTTCTGGGCATGGTGGGGTGGAGGTGGTGGCATAGTCTGTGATTTATGTAAATCCAAGGCTATCACCATGCATGTATTAGAGGATAGAATGAAGGTTGCATGGGCAAGTGTAAATCTGGCATTTCCTAATTTTGATATTTTAAATATAGATTTATCTTATATGTAATGTCCTAGATTTTATTATCTCTTTGAAGAAAAAGTAAATTCTGTTGTGTTGTGTGCCACGCTCACTCACCATGAAACATTAGCAGGTCTGAACACTACATGCTCAGCACTGATTTCTACCACTTCTACTGTAGCTGCTCGGAATGCTGGTTTGGCTTAATGGGGAGGATGGCTAAGCCCAACCTGGCTTGCTCTCTTTCTTCCCAACCCATGGAGCGGGGGGCACACCTGTCCCATGAGTTGCCTCCGGGGGATTGACCACTGGGTCTAGGTGGTGGCTGAGACACGTTTTGGCATTTCTCTGTGCCCTGGCCCGCCCCTATGGAATGGAAGGTAATGAAAGGGCCACTGGGGCAAGATCTAGGAGTTACAAGGGTGGAGTTTGCCAGGCCTGCTCTTGCTGCTGCTTATCCCTCTGCCTGCTCTAGCTGTCTGCCACACTTGGGCATTTATAGTAGTGTCAGCCAGTGCAAGGGCAGCAGTGAGAGCCCAGCATTGGCAGGCTGGCCCACTTGGCATTATGAAGGAAATGGAGAGGGGGGTTGTTTCCCAGAACAAGGAAACAGCACTGTTCTAGCCCCTGGCTCAATATCCCAGGCAGGTTGCAAATAAGGGAGGACTGAGAGCTTCTCAAAGGAAAGAAAATAAAATTCCTTTTTAATTAGAAGTGTTAGGCGGTGTAGACAGAAGAGTCTGCCCTTTACTAGCTCAGTCCCGGAGGGCTCTCTAAGAGTTCTCCATCTACAATATCTGTGATATATCGAAGGTGCTTGTTGCCACATCACCAATGAGCCTGACACAGCACCAGTATTTCCATTGACTTTGGGCTTGGGATCTGACCCCAGGTGCAATGCAGCATAGAGACAGTCCCTTACATGATCATCACTTGGAGGTTCTCTTTTCTTCCATGACACACACCAGACCTGGCCTCAAGTCCTCCAAGGCCATGGGAGTCTCTCCACTGCCTTTGATGAAGCTTTCAATGTGGCCCGTACATTAACCAAAATGTGCTGTCCTTTCATGGTTGGGTTGTTCTTCAACCCATTTAAGAAGAAAATGGAACTTCTTGTAGCAAGTCCCACGCTTGAGCTATGAGGGTTTGGGTATTCCACTGAGTCTATAAAGTAACCTCCCTTCTCCTTTGTGTAAGAAGAACAACAACAACAAAAAAGTGTGTGCGCGCTGATGGTGATGCATCCCCAGCCAAATTCTGCCCTGAATCAAACGTGCAGGCAAAGAGCCATTTGTGTTCAGCCACAAGGATACAGGAGAAAGGGGGAGAGAGCCAATGGAACATTTCACCGTAGCCTCTCTTGTGGGCTTCTCCTTTCTAAATGGAGCTGCGTGCTCTCCTGCTGTTATGCAGGCTCTATATAACTCTCAATGGAAGAACACTGACCGCTAAACCTCAAGTGCTGCAGGAAGTGGTGTTGGGGTTTCAGTAGGTGGCCCTGTTCCCACTGAGTCAGGACTGAATCAACACACAGTGCGGTTGGAGGTGGCAGCTTTCTAATGCTACAGCCACCCTGTCCAGTGGGGGATACTGACCCCTGCCACATGACCGTGGCATTGGCCTTTTGTGATGCTGACCCCGTGCCACGTGAATGGGGCCAGGGAATACAGAGTAGTGTGTTCCCAGCACACCGGAGTGCTGCCTCATTTTTAGATGGTGTCCAAAAGAAATCCACACTTCTGGCAAAAAGGAAATAAATTGAGGCTGCCTGAATCCCTCAGACTGGAAGAGAATTGGCAGAGGAGACAGTTGCAGTGCTTCTGTGTTTTTCCAGGAAGTTAGTGCTGTTGAGGGGGAACGTGGCAGAGCCAGAGGGATTGGTGAACTGCACTATATTCCAGTGGGAGCAGGAGGCCTGCAAGCTACTAGGAAAAGTAATTCAAAGACACTAAGGATTCTGAGTGGTAGCCATGTTAGTCTGTATCAGCAAAAACGAGGAGTCATTGTGGCACCTTAGTTTTAAACCTTTTATTTGGGCATACACAGGGAGGTATAAATACACAGGATATAAAAGATGGGAGTTGCCTTACCAAGTGCCGGGTGGGGAGGGGGAAGTCAGTGCTAATGAGCTGATTCAATTAAGGATTCTGTGATCCATGCACAAATGACAGCTGGGAAAGATGCACTTTTCTTGCATTACCCACCTTCGAGGACCAGTCCTAAAAGAGGCCTGTTGTAAAGGGTCCATCCAGCCGCCTTTCTTCCTTCCCAAAGCCAGCCTTTCTGCGCAGAGTGGCATAATGCATCCACTGGAGGAGACAAGCGTAGCGATAATACTGATGGCATTACAGATGCAATGGCAAGATCATGAACGAGAGCGAAGAGCAAGGTGTTTTCCATCAGTTGCATGGCCTAATGGTTAGTGCTGGGACGGGGAGCCAGGAGACTTGGCTCCCATTTTTGCCTCTGCTACTGACTTAATTATCTTTGGGCATGTTGCTTAGGCTACATTTGAAAGCTGAAGCCTCTAAAGTCAATGGCCAATTTTGGGTGCAATTTTCAGAGATGCTGAGCACTGGTAGCTTCTGTTGGCAGAGTGGCTGCTCACCACAGCTGAAAATCAGGCCCATGGTGTCTCGAGTGGTGAGCACTCAAAAACAAGTACTTTCTAACTAGTGGATAAAAACAGGCCGTGATGTCTTTTCCCCCCAAATCACTGTGAAAACTGGGTATTTCTGCTGGTCTGGTGGATGTGGGTTCAGAGTTAGATTTTTGTAATGTTCATGATTCAAGCCCCAAAGGTTTTGCCTGTTCTTGGAAAAGAACCAAGGCCAGCTATTGTAGTGCTGATGCCAAAATATCCCAGTCTCTGCAGTCCTGCTGGTGCTGCTGCCAAAAAATACAATACATGCTTTAACAAAAGGAGAGATCACTGACTTGTGCCCCCCATCTTCTAGCACAACTCACAGGATTTCACACACTCCAGGAGCTCAATACCTGCACAGAGCAAGGGTGATAAAATGAGTTTGGGGGAGCACTGGTAATTTTTGCACGTACAATGCACGTACGTGCCAGCTTTAAATGCACTCTGCTGGGACTTCATAGGATCCCCACCATAAAGGTCACCTGGAGATGCATAGAACAAACCCATTCCCTGGGCACCTTGGCCACACACCCCACCCGTAACCAGTTCTGCCCTATTTGGGGCCCATGCTGGCTGGCTCCAGATTCTCCAAAGGGAAAGAGATGTTGTGAGTGCTTTGTGCTGCTGCAGCCCCCTACAGTCAACTGCCCTCTACCCCCACATACTAGGGGCTGGGTTGGGGGAGTGGGATTTGCTTTTGCACACCTGGTTCTCCAGCCCTATGGATGCTCAAAAAACTGTCAAGTGGTTGGCTGGCTGTATCGGGAGCTGTGCTGCCAGTGTCTTGCCCCAAAGAAGTTTGCTGACATAGGGTAGAAGCCCACAAGAAGTAGTGCTGCTCCCATCCACACTAAAGCCCACGGTCGCTCTCCACTGGGATTGCTATGAAGCTGTACAGCAGGGCTCCGGTTGTATACTCCCCCTCCCCAGCCAGGCTCCATAAACTTGTGGAGTCACACAGAGGGGCTTTGGTAGGGTGGTGGCAGCGGGTGGAGTAGCTTAGACTCAGTTTCCCTCCCTCCAGCTGATGTTGGGCCTTTTTAGCAGGTTTCCTGCTACTTTCATTCCTGCCTTGGCAAAAATCCAAGGAACACTCTGTCCCACTGAATTCATGTCAAAAAATGTTCCTGTTGCAGCATGACTGGTAAAAATGCCAGCAGCTGAAAGGGTAGCTACTATTTTAGTCTTTCTTAGGCCTTAGTGACTGGTCGTGTGGTTTTTCTGTGTCCTTTAATCTCCGGCAAATAATCTCTCTCTTCCTTGTGGTTTTTCTAATTCCATGCTCTCCGATGGAACTTCCTGTAAACAGCGGGGCTGGAAGACCAATAACCTAGCACCAGCAGAGTCTAAGGCCTTGTCTACACTAGCAAGTTTCTGTGCAGTAAAGCAGCTTTCTGTGCTGCAACTACTGAGGTTACACACTGCCAAGCCACTTGGTGCACCAAGAGTCCACAATTGCAGCTCTAGTAAAAAACAAAAAAAAATTCCACCCCAACAAGAAATGTAGAGTTTTCTGCGCTGGGACTACAGCGCTGCAATGCCAGTGTAGCCACTGGGGCAATTACAACACTGTGACTGGCCTCCAGGAGATGTCCCACTCTGGTCATCGGTTTGAGCTCTACTGCCTGCCCTCAGGTGACCTTCATCCCTACCCCATAAATTCCTTTGGAATTTTGAAAGTCCCCTTCCTGTTTGCTCAGTGAATCAGTGTTCTCTGTGTTGCAAACATAGGCAGGTGCGGGGTCCCAGCAGTGCTTACTGTGGCTCTTAGGAAGCGGCTGCCAGGTCCCTGCAGCCTCTAGGCGCATGGGCGGCCAGGTGGCTCTGTGCAGTGTGTGCTGTCTCTTTGTGCCCACAGGCACTGCCTTTCCCCGCCCCCCAGCTCTCATGGGTTGCAGTTCCCACGTGGGGGCAGCAGGTGGAGTCTCCCATTCCTTGGCTGCCCCAGAACCTAGGGGCTGCAGGGACCTGACAACTGGTTCCAGGGGCAGTGCAGAGCTAGGGCAGGTAGGGAGCCTGCTTTCAATGGGAGCTGGGCCCTATTCAGGTATCAACCAACTCCCCAACCCCGGCTTAACCATGCTTGCCAGTAGGGCCGTAGGGATTGCCCATCTCTGCTGGCCAGCCAAGTCCTCCTGCATTCAAATCCCTCCTCTGCGTCCCTCCAATCCTTCCCCCTCCAATCAGCGTTCACTACTGATATGGAATATAAATGATTTGCCATGACAGCAGACCTCTAGGCATTCCCTGTCCACCATAAGCTGGAACCCTCCCAAACTTTCATTTCTAGTTATGCCACTGGTATACGAATAGAGCTTCACATTGTACAGAGCCTTTCATTGGAGAATCACAAAGGGTACAACTCACCCCTGAGTACAGAGCCAGAAGGCTGAGAATTACATGGCACATGAAAGTTGAGCACAGGTTTCAGTGCTTGGCAGAATTCAGGCCTGGCTTGCCATGAGCCTGTCCGGTCTCAGTACTTTTCATTCTCTTACGTGTTAGGCCTGCATTTCCTACAGGGGAGCTACTATGTTCTGAGTAGAGATAAAGGCTAAGCAGTGAAATTCAGCTCAGGAGCCAAACTTTCCCTCATTCAGGGTGGTCAGATGTAGTCTTCAGATCATGTCAAACTCTGAACAGGATTTTTTCCCAACTTCATTTCAGTGTTAAACTCAGGCAGATCTATGGGGGGGGGGGGAGGGGGTTTACTAAATTCTGTTACTTTTTTTTTTTCATCCTGTTTAAAACCTGATCTAAGTTTTTTTTCCCCCCTCTCTCTCCTTATTGCTCATGCCACCTCCAACACCCCAGTATCTGAGCACCTTGCAGTCTCCAATGTTTTTATCCTTGCAACCCCATTGGGAGGTAGCGGGCGGCTATTGTTCCCATTTTAAAGATGGAGAGCTAAAGCACAGAGAAACTAGGTACCTTACCCAAGTTTACACAACAGCAGGGAATTGAATCCAGGTGTCCGCAGTCCTAGGTGAGCATCCTAACCATTGGGCTATGCTACCTCTTCAGCCCACGTCTGCAGTACAAGAGACGTGGCTCATTTTTCAACATTCTGTTCATATGGGAGTCGAGTTGCCTTAATAGTGGGAATGGGGGATGAGGGATTGTATTTAAAGGGTTTGTAATTATAGCAGAGTCTGTTTCCATCTAAGAAATGTTCACTTTAGAGCAACGCTTGTATTTCCTGTTGAGTTCTCAACAGCAAATACATCCGCTCTGAATTCACTAACCAAACTCTTGGTGGTTACTCACTGCCTGGGGCATGCAGTGCACCCAGGTTGGAGGGTTGCAAGAAAAAAAATGTCCGGCTGTAAGACTTCATTTTTAATTTACTGGAGTGGTTACATGTCTGCTGGGGACAGTTGGACTATCTCAGCAAGGCTTGTAGGAATTAACATTCAGAACATGTATGCGCATTTATATGCAGCAAGGAAACTGCTGATACAAAAAGCATAAAGTAGAATTGTGATTAGTTAATAACAATGTGAAACTGGCACCTTCTTATGCAGAGCATCTGTTCCCAGTGAGGCTTCTGGTTCTATCTGCTTAGAACGTTGGACAAATCCAAGTTTTCTGTACCCTCACCATTGCAGTTATGGGAGGCCAAACTAATTCTGTTCTACCTCACAACAACAACAACAACATCATCATCCAAACTGTCCACTCCGTTCCGATAGCATTAATCAGCCTTTTTTATTTGTAAACTGGCACTTGATCTAGAAACCTCTAAGAAGAAGTAAATGGGCAATCCTCCACTGTCATTTTTTGTATTGGTTGGTGGGTTTTTCCCCCCAGCAATTGCCACCCCATAAAATATCTTCTAAAGGTAAAATCATGGTGCTGCTGGGGGTGGGTGGATGGAATTGTAGCTACCGTACAATGACATCAGGTAGTTGGCAAAACCCAGGGGTGCCACTTTATTCCACCATTCCCATTTAGAATGAGTGAGTCTGTGATGGGAAGTGGAGGGGCAGTTTCTCCTTTAGATGTTAGACACTTTGTTTGTATCACCTCACTGGGGTTGTGTCATGTGGCAGCATGCAGATGCCTGATATGCTACAACATGGACAGTGGGTTTCCCATTCCAGTTGTTCTGGTGTTTAACAAAGGAAACGGAAGATGTTGATGTGAAGAAGAAGATGGGGTTTGGATCCCTGGCTGCTGGAAATGCTCCAGAATGACAGTGCTAATGGGAACTACCCTAGAGAATCCCATGAGGAGTTAGAGAAGGAGGCAAATCTTCTCCTGGATGCCAGGAAGAATGAGAGGTGGTTTGTTGTTTTGTTTTTGTTTTTTCATGTGGGACAAAAATCAGAGCATCACAAGGTTTGAGGTATTAGCTGAAACAAACTGGTGCTAAATCTGGAATAGATAAGACCTATAAAGCAATAAATGAGTCACCGTCCTCAAGGGAGTCTCTCTCAAATCCATGTGAAATCCCTTCATTTGTTATACAGTGATGTCTGCTCATATGCAACAGCCTTTTCAGCCCAGGATCGTATCTAACTTAGGGTCACTGTTTTTATCTGCCTCCATATCCACTTTTTCCAGATGGTAACATTGTAAATAACCTTTGACTTGGGCA